>CABHPQ010171181.1:0-44961 GCA_902168405.1 Peromyscus aztecus
TGTGTGTGTGTTGTCTCTATCTGGTTTTGGTATCAGGGTAAAACCACTTTAATGAGAATAGTTTTTAGGCTTTCGTTTATTTTATATTTCACTAAATAATTTCAGTAATATAGGTATTGCTTTTTTTCATGTTTTTGTAGAATTCTTCAGTAAATCAAGCTGATCCTGAGATTTTTTTTTCCTTTTTTTTAGTTGGAAGATATTTTATTACTATTTCATTCTCATTGTTATGCAACTGACAAAATTATTTATTTGACTTCATTATTTATTATTTATTTGTACCTTGGTACAAATTTGAGATGGTGAATGTATCTCAGAATTCATCTATTTCTTTTATAATTTCTAATTTCATGGAATAGAGGTTCTTATGTTTTTATGATTTTCCAAATTTCATTAATATCTCTTGTAATGTCTTGTTTTTTTTTGTTTTTAATTTTATTATTATAGGACTTCTCTCTCTTTGAAGAGAACTTAATGTTCATTTATATCATTGATTCTTTTTATTTTTTCATTGTTTCTATTTCATTAATTTCTGCCTTGATTATGTTTAGCTGATCCTATCTACTGTTTCGAAGTTTTTTTTTTTTTTAAACTGTTTTTTTCCAAGGCTGCCAAGTGCACCATTAAACTACTTATTTGAGATGTCTCAAAGTTTTGATGTAGACACTTAGCACTACAAACTTTCCTCTTATAGCTGTCTTCATTGTGTCCCATAGATATTGTCGATGTTGTGTTTTCATTTTCACCCAATTCTAGGAATCATTTCTTTCTTTCTTGATTTTTTTCATTGACACAAATATCATTTAACAGTTTGTTGCTTGCTGGCAGAGTTGAGGACCTTTCTGTACTTTTTATTACTATTGATCAATAGCCTTATTCCATCACGATCAAGGAGAATACAGAATGTTATTTCAATATTCTTATATTTTTTGAGACTTACCTGAACTAATATGCCATCAATTTTGGAGAAAAATTACATTGGCTGTTGTTAAGAATGTTTATTAGTAAGTGTTTAGATGAAATGTTTTCTAGATCATTGTGAGGTCCATTTGATTTATGTTTTTATTTTACCTCAGTGTTTCTATGTTTTTGTCCAAATTTTGATTTGTCTATTGGATAAATTATGGTAGTTAAGTCACTTACTACCACCAGACTGGAGTCTCTTTAGAGTTTTATTTCTTGTAAATTTTTTTAATGAAATCAGTATAACTGTGTTTGAGTATATATATAATTATATATTTAATATTAAGAATTGTAATATTCTCCTGGTAAATTGTTCTTTGGATAATTCCTTGATTTCTTCAGAGTAGTTTTAAGTAGAATCTATTTTGGCAGCTGAACATGATTGCTTCCTAGATCCCTTTGCTTTGGCATACCTTCTTTCTTCTTTAATACTAAGGTGTGTAGCCATAAGTTTTCTCAGGTCCTTCTTGGCCCCTCAGTTCCTCAGCTGCTTATAAAATAGTCATTCAGAGGCTTAATATGAATTACCAGTTGTATGGCCTATGGCAGGCTTCTTACTAGCTAGCTCTTATAACTTAACCCATTTCAATTAATCTATAAGTTGTCATGTTGCCAGGACATTACCAGTCTGCCAGCATCTCACTGCTTCTTCAGCAGTGGCTGGCATCTCTCCTCTCCTCTCCTCTCCTTTCTTCTCTCCGTATATCTGCTTTGATATCCCACCTGCCTCTAAATTGCCTTAGGCCAATGTAGCTTTATTTATCAACCAATCAACAACACATATTCACAGAGTACAGAAAGACATCCCACAGCAAAGGTGGTATCTCTATTTGATGGTGAAGTGTTTTTCTTAGATGCGGGAAAAAAAAAAGATGGATTCTATTTTTTATTCCTATCTGCTAGTCTGTCTTTTAATTGAGGAAGTTATATCATAAATGTTTAGAATTATTATTGAAAGATATGTTTTAATGCTTTTAATTTTCTTGGTTCTGTGGTATTTTTTTCTTAGACCACCTTTGACTGACTGTCCTATTACTTTTTATTTATTCCCTGTAAACTACTGAATATATTTACCCTTCTCTTCAGATTGTAGTATTACTTCCAGTGTTCTGTGTAGAGTTGGTTCAGTGATCATAAATTCCCTTAACATGATTTTAGTCAGAGAAGATTTTGATTTCTCTTTACATTTTAATAGATATCTTTGCTGAATATAATAGTTCTTGTCAACATTTGTAATATTCTGAATTGGAATTCATTTTTCCAGGTCTTTCTGATTTTAAAGATTTCTGTCAGATAATTGGGTGCTATTCTGACGTGCCATCTATTGTAAGTGATTTGAGCTTTCACTTGCAGCTTTCAAGATATTTTCTTTATTCTGTGTTTTGAATCTTTTAACTATAATATGTGGGAAGTTTCTTTTCTGGCCCTATCTTTTTGGAGTTCCGTAGACTTCATACCTAGATGGTTGTCATTTTCTCTAGGTGTGGAAAAGAATTTATGACTTTTCTGGAAATATATTCTATGCCTTAGGCATGGTATTTTTTTTAACTTTATATCATAATGCACTGTTTGTATAGATTTTTAAATAAATTCACCTGATACGTTATTGTTCCAGAATAAGTTATTTCTTATGAATGTTCACTGAATATTTTATTCTGATATTAGAACATTCAACTCTAAAATTTGCACTTCCATTATTGGGTTTAGATTTTTAAAATAATTTTTATCTACTTACTGATAATTATATTTCATAAAATATCACTACTGTCTGTTCCTTTATTTGTTTAAACATGGTTTTTTAAAACATTTTTACTTCTATAATTGCTTTTATGAAATCTTTACATAGATTGACACATAGGACCATTTAATTAGTCCTTCGAAATGTGTTTCTTGGTATATGTCACCCTTTCTTGTTTCTTTGTGCCCTATTTTTTAATTTCAACTTTGCTGAAAATGTAATGTTTAACTGGGCATAGTGGCACGTGCCTTTGAAATCAGGAGTTTGTGGGAAGCTGTGTTGATGTTTACTTGTTTCCTTAGACTGTATTTCACAATTCCCAGCATGGATTGTATCCTCTACATCCTCAAGCATTTATAAATTAGAAGATGCTACAATGGGTCAAACAGGGCTTTAGTATAATTGCATCTTTGAACTCTGTTCTAAGATGTCTATTGCTAGTGCTTTTGAAAAGATTAGTTATCTATAATCTACACTTAGGCCTTATAAATGTTCAATGAGCTTTTAGAATATCTTCTAGCATAAATTAATCCAAAATCAAATGTAGGCTCTGTTATAGAAGTAGCATTTGAGGCTATTTTTTCATTCATTCCAACTTCAATAGAATTCAATTACCTATTCTGTCTCCTGCTCTCTACTTTAAATTCTATTTGGCATATAATCTAGTTAATTGCTCTCACATATGAATCAATATTTCCTAAATATTTTTTACTATTTCTCTTTTCTGTACCTCCAACCTAATTCTGTCCAAGAAAAACATGTAACTTTCGTAACTTATGAACATAGGATAGAATTCAGTGGCAGAATTTCCTCAGGGTGACTTAAGAAGGCACAGAGAAATTAATAGTCTATAGTCTTCTTAACTCTTCTATTTGCAGCAAAATATCTGTGAACTATGATAAATATGTTTTATTAATAAGCTCATATTTAACACAGATTGGTAAATTTGCTTGTAATACTATTTAGTATTAGTGTGTATTAACTTTATTAATAAAATTCAAGTACATATTTCCTTTTAAAATAATTATTTATGGATTGTAAGATAGCATATTAAGTCATTATACTTGAAGAAACATCACCATAAATTTACTAGTCTGCAGTCTTGGACTGAATAGTTAAGAAAATGGAACTATTGTTTTACTAGCATAAGACATATTATTATATAACTAAAATAGATTGAGAAAATGGATGTTTTTAATTAATGAAAAATCAAGTAAGTGAATATGTATACAAGGGATCTAAAATAAAGTTTTAAGTCAGTCATTTAAATAAAATGTAACCTGGACATATTTCAACTTACCTTTGATTATTGTACACAGGAGAGTGATACTGAGAGATCATAAGTTGAAGGAAAAGTGTACTACAACAGTAGCTCCAGTCTCAAAAAGCTCATAATAATAATTTCCAAATGTACTTGCTCTGAAAATAAGTATAACTTTCCACTCCAAAGTAATTCTGTAATCTATTACAATGTTTATAGGACTGCTGGTAAGACAATTCAAGAGCTTCATCGACACAGAGCACTGCGTTTTTCTCAAACAGTATGTACACGTTAGTGCTATTAGTGTTCACTTTGACTCCCACTCTAAACTAATGCTGCCTTTTCTTTCCTGATATAGATCTGGGAATAGTTGAAGCTAATGAAACAGACAAATAGACGTTCTCTGTTCCTCATACGCAAAAGGTCTGCCTTGTGAGTGAATGTGCGTGTGCGTGTGTGTGTGTGTGTGTGTGTGTGGTTTATAGACCCCTCTCTTTGGAGTTCCAGATGGCTCCTACTGCCTGTACTTTTCTGTTCAATATTTTTAGATATAATACTGTTAATGCTTTTAAGCATTTTTGACATCTTTGAAATTGGAAATTACTGTAAAGAATTTTTTCATTGTGTCAATATTGAGTGACATATGTTAGATATATATAAAAGAATATAATGTATTGGAACCCATTTAAATGTTATATTTATGTATAATACTGAATTTTCAGTACACAAAATTTGAAAAAAATCTGACAATATATTACATATAAAAAAAGATCCCATATTTTCACATGTAAATTTACATGGGGAGGGGACATTTTCCAAGTGTAGCGTTTATTTTACATTTTGCACTTATAAGGGCAATGTTTAATAAGCAAAACACTGGGATTGTAGTTATCCAATGACCACTTATCATAAGGAAAGAAATTACAAATTCTCTATGCACGTTATCATATTTAGGCACCAATGAAAATAATACATAAAAAGATCTGAAATAATATGTGTTTGTAAATGTTTTAATGCCAGTTAAAATAAAAATTATAGTAATACCTTAATTAACAGTAGGAAAGTAAACATTTTTTCTAAAACATAGAGGATTTTATAGATGTATTAAAATAATTTGACTTACAAAAGTGCAGCCTGAGAATTGTTTTGCCTCCTATATTGAACATCATCCCTGAAGCTTGGTTTTCTTGAATCCTATCATGCTAAGACACACATTTGTGCTTCAGGGGACACAGAGTAGTAACATAAAGGTCACAAAAGGTCTGTCACTCGATGACTAATTCATTGTCTGAAAGCATTTTAAGATGAACCACAGCAGATTCGTAATCCAATTCAGATGGGCTATGTTGACCCACAAATGCTGCTTAGAATTGTTTCAAGGTCTGTTTCCAGGTACAATGGATTGCTTTACCCATCTAATACTGTATTTCTGTAGATGTGAGATGAATTGGTGAACGTTTCTGACACCTCTCATCTCAGGCCTATAGAGTCCATAGTGGTTATTTTCTTTAAACCTCACCTACATTCAACTACATTTTGAGCCTTCACAAACACGTGTCTCTCAAAAATTGTAAATATAAAGTTCTATCAAAATATGTTTTACAGGATCTATCTATCTACCTATGTATCTGTCATATGTATATTTCTCTCTCTTTCTCCAAAGAGAAAAAAGTTTTCTCATCTAAAAAACACCAATTTTAAAAAATACGTCACTTTCTATGACATATTTCTATATTTGATATAAAATCATCTATTAATTCTGTAAAGCACAAATGCCTATTTTATATCAAGTATTAATCTATCCTTCATTTAATCTTATTGAAAGTCAAAACAATTGTAAATCATTTAAGCAGTGAATAATGTTCTTAAATGCCTGCCTTGAGGTTCACAGGTACTTAACATGAAGCTTCACAATAGTTACGATGTATTGATAGAAAGTTTTGATGCTTAAATTTGGCATTTTTTTTCGTGTGGAAATAA
This sequence comes from Peromyscus aztecus, assembly GCA_902168405.1. Classification (NCBI taxonomy): domain Eukaryota; kingdom Metazoa; phylum Chordata; class Mammalia; order Rodentia; family Cricetidae; genus Peromyscus; species Peromyscus aztecus. The sequence continues at coordinate 5,943 of CABHPQ010171181.1, forward strand.
TTTGTTTTAGAATCAACATCTTACTCATGTTTCAACAGTATTGACTTTAAAGCTAGTATTAAAATTGACACCATTCTTGGCACAAGTTGACAAAAATATTAAGTATTATACTAAGAAACCTGTTGTCCTAAAAGTGGAAGTGCCAGTCATTTAGTTGATAATTGATATAAATAAAATATTTAGAGGAACTAAAGTGATCCTAGGTCACAGTTAGGCTCTTTTAAAACCACTGAGAAAAATTTTCAGATCAGTTTTTGGTGTTATATGCGGCTATTGCTGGATATTTCAAAACAGAAATTCTAAAGCAATCACAAAGACTAAGGAATTAGTGTTAGTTGCATATACTAGTCCAAAAGTTATCACTGATATTAATAATAGTTTTGATTGCAGGGTCCTCAATTGCCTCATCATAATTGTATTTAATTTTAATTTCTGTTATCATATACTTTCATTCTTTTATTATTTTGCTGGAAATAAGTTTGGCCTAATAGAGAGGAGGAAAGAGAAATTTGATTTAACATTTAAGATAAATAAAATTATGGAAACCCACCTAAGCATTGCATGGAATAAGTATAATATCTACCCTTAAGCTAATAAAACATCAAAGAGAAAACAATACAACAGTTTTCATATTAACAAAACTTAAATCCAATCAAATATTTAACATAATTCATAGGTTGGGAGTACCTTAGTAAAGTCAATACAAATTTACCTTAAGAGTATCAAGATGATTGACTAAATAATTTAAATTTATTAATATCTTATAATGTAGCACATTAATATATAGGACCTACAGGCATAGCCCATAAAACATCTTAATATGAATGGAAATTAGGGTTAGCAAAATTTAAATTATTCCTAATATAAACATTTAAGTGACTATAGAAATTCTCTTTATATGATCAAAGGAAATGTTGTCATTTTATTTTCCAAGGAACATTTTCCAATTCATTAAAATGAAATCCTACCCATTATCTTTTTCCACTCACTTTGTTGTCTATGTGAGCACATTTTCTTAAAAAGGCTTGAAAATGAAGTAAAAGATACAAATTTGGTGCAAGGGTTGGCTTTTTAAAATATTTATCTCCTGGAATTGTTCAGATATTATTAACTCATTTGTATGTGTGTCTGCATGACTTTACATACACAAGAGGCAAGCCAGAGCACTCAGAGCCCCTGGACTGAAGTTATAGGTGTTTGCGAACTGCTAGGTGGGCCTTGAAAAATATGTCCAGGTCCTCTGCAAGAATAGTAATGTCTATAACCATTAGGAATTCTATCCTGTTCCAACCACAAAATTTCTTTTACTCTCAGAACTTTTCATACTTTGAAAGTTATGTGAATAGTATGTATATGGATGTTTTTTTACAAGTTATAAAGATACCTAAACGAGTTAGACTAATGTTTGAAATTATCAGTTTGTAAAATCCACTTATCACTATTAATTTTATGCCTGGGGAAATATAGCTGGATATCTTCAAGATGTAGAAACTATAAAACATATTGTTTGGAAAGTTTTTCCAAATGGTGGAATCTATTATATATTTTTCATTAAATTGGTCTTGACTTTTTTAATGATGCTGAAAATGGATAATAATTCTAGTTTTGTTTTCTATATTCACACTTTTCAAAATAAATAAAAATGACATATGTCTATGTATTAATACATACACATTTGTCAGTCCCTCATTTTATTCTTTTTATACTCAATTGGTTTATGAAAAGCCTGGCAAAAACAAGCTGAATACTCAGGCTGTCTTTTATAGCTGGCACTCTTGGGCCAGAAAGGTCAGCCTAATGAAAGGCCAAGCAATTTGTAGTGAATTCTATTTAATAAAGCAAGAAAAATGATGTGTGTAGTAATCTTTTACTGACTGAAGAAGGCAAGGCAGCTGTAGGAAAAGATCCCTGTCATTAATATATTGCATGCGACTCAGTGTGTTTACTGGATGCTGTATTGATGTGCTGCAGCAAGCACAGCTAAATGAATGCCAGCGGCCATGAGATCCTAACAGGATAACTATGAGGATCAAAGGATGCTTCATGTAGGAAGCATGGGACAAATATGTTATCCCAAAGCTATTTATCAGCACAAAGCAATTAATGGGTAACACTAATCAAATACTAACAATGCTGCTTTATTCCTATAAATCTGTTAAGAATCTTATTCTTTGTCATCTAGTTTAAGTGGTAATCTATAAGATCTTATATTAATTCTGAACTGTAGTAATATAAAAGCATATATATATATATATAATTTCATTGTCACATAAACTATCACTAAAATTATAGATAATACATTTAAAAGATTAAGAGAAATAAATATGGAGAATGTGTAAGATAATGACAGAATAAGTATAAATACTTAAGATTTTATGACCAAGAAGTTAATACTGCCTTTTAGTATGACAAAATTACAAATATGAGTTGAAAATAAAATCAAGGTAGAAACCTAAGGGGGGTCAGAGACAAACCACTGCTTTGAACACTGGCAACTGTTGAAATGGTGTTTATTGCACAATTAAAACATAAATCTGACTGTATTCTTAGGTATTACCTAGGGAAAAAATGTTAAAAACCAATGGAAATGTTGGCTAGAGTCAATAAAGAAGGCTGATTTTCAGTAATGAGCATCATGTGAACTGCTGAAAACTCAAATTTTAATATAAAGCAATTATTTCACATTTAGCATCTTTAATGAGAAAAAACAACAGCCTTTCTAGCTATATTCAAACAATACATAACATCATCCTATAAATCAATAAGAAGTTGACCATATATAAGCTTGTATTGCTGGACTTACATTTATCTGGTTGAACGTTGTAATATTGGTCAGACAACTTTGCAAACTTCATCTATCTTATTTAATTCTAGACACAGATGTAACTTCTATATGCTGATGATTTCAATCACTAAGGCAAAGACAGCTTAAGCCCTGCATGGATATCCATTTAATGTCACAGTTTGTTTTCTGACAGATTAATGTTAGGGGAATCAAATGATACACAAAGAAGAGTAAAATGAAAGTTATGACAATTTCACTATACCCACAAGGTTATGGTATATATGCATAAGCACAAGCATGAGCATATAAACATGCATATGGAGAGATCAAACTCCAAGAGACTCAGGGTGAAGCCTTGTCAAATTGACACTGAACATTTAAAGGTAAATAACTGGTACTTGAAATACGTTGATCCATCGTGCCTTGCAGCTATGTGTCAGACCAAGACAAAAACAGCAGGCATTGAGTGAAGACCATGGCTGCTTCAACACTGCAGCACGTGTATAATGGTTAAGAAGTATATTTAATTGAATGAGTGCTAGGAACATAAAATTATAGAAATAGGCAAAAGATATTTTATATATTAGTCTGTGTACCTATATGTTAATAGGAATATAGATATGTAAATAAGCATAGTAATGTAAATCCAGATTATCTACCTATGTCAAATTTATACTGCTGTGGAAGTAAGAGAGAAAGGGCGGGATGTAGGAAACAAGCAACAGAAAATCCCTACTCCAAATACAAGTACTTAAATGAATTAAATAGTATTTTGACCTAAAACCATAAAACTTTCTTTGGTTACTGAAAAATCTAGCCATTCAATTTTAAAGTAATAAATGTAAAATCAAAACAAGTTATTGACTGCAGATTTAAAAATATATTTCATTGGTCCTATATAATATGTAGATAGTAGGATGAGAGAGCAGTAAAGATATCTAAATAAGTTAAAGATTACTTTTATTCTTCATTTTACTATTCCTGTGAACTGTGATTCTTTTCCTTTAATATTTACAGACATCTCTGAGAAGAATGAGTGAAAGAAGGAATCTTACCTCTCCTGCAGTAGCTTTACAGTATTAATCAATTTTGAACAATGCTTTGAAGTTTTCAAACTTTGGAGATTTGCCGTTTTGTGGTTCCAAGAGAGGAGCAGAACTAAACGTCAGCTTAACTTAAATATTAGAAGCTCTCACCAGAGGCCTGTTCAGTCGGGGCAATTCTCTGTGTTAATGCGTAGAGCTGCATGTCAACATGCACTACTTTGCCCAAAGTTATAGCATGTGATTAAAAATATTTTTATTTTCGTAACACCAGTGGTATTTCTAAAAATAGAAAAAGAATGTCTATATTAATTAACATCTACTCACTGCTTATGATGTGAAGACATATTATAAATTTGTGCTAAAAACATGACTTGTTTTATTGCCTTAAGTAAAATGTTCCCTCTTGAAACTTTTTCTATGCAAATTCTAAGATTCAGTCCTTCATCACATTTTTCTTCTTTCCAGTCTATTTTTTTTTCTTTTTGTATAAAAATAAAATAACTCATTTTCTCTCTTGAAGCAGGACAGTAACTTCATTAAGTGCCTACAGTAACTGTTAGACTCTTAATGAATCCTAGTGTCCAGTGCTCCTTTTCATCCCTGGCAGCAAACTCTTGATGGACTAACACTTGGTGGGTGCAGCTCTGCTTGCCTACCCTGCTTCAAACACCTCTTTTGAGAGATGTCCTGAAGATCAACAGGACATTCTTATGGAACACATAATTTGGTAAGAAGTGGAATGCTGGACATTGGCTATTATTCTTTCCTGCTCTGAAGCTTATTAGTTTGTATTTTTACCACCTTCTCAATAGCAGAATGTAGACAAATTTCTAAATGGTCTTATTAAATAAAAAAAAACATGGAGCCAAATATTGGGGTGAAAGTCTTAGAGAAAGACCAGGGAAATAGGGAAAGTCACAGGTAACCTTACCACACCAACTTGGCAGCTTCCAAATGCGAGTTACTTCCTGTCTACCCACGCCTCTATTGCCTTGCTATTCTGCCATCTCATTGGCTCTCTTAGCCCAACTCCCTCACTTCCTCTTCCTACACAACTCTGTCACTTTCTGTCTGTCTGTACAGACCTCCAGGTCTCTATGGTTGGTAGTGGGATTAAAGACGTGTGTCAGCACACTTGGCACCACAGCAGAAGCCCTTTTTAGCAATTTTCCTCTATTCTTCTTGTCTTCTTACTCCTTTGCTTCTGTGTGCTCTTTCAGTTTTACTGTCAGTTTTTATAGAGAGCCAAGGATTTCCTTCTCATTCACAAATATTCCACTGTCTTAAATTTAACACCCGGCTAGTTTTACTCCTTTCAGTTAAAGATACCTTTCCATGAATTTTTTCTAGGTAAATTCTCAAAATTGGTAACCACATTTAACATTTACACTATTTTACACTACTTACCTGCCATAACCTTTGACAGCATTATGAAAATACTTACCTACACATATAAAGAATTGGTTTTTGTATTACTCAGTGTGTAGTTACTTCTGCTGCCTCAATGGTGTGGATATTTTGGAATTGCATATTGATGACTAGAACTCATCAAAATTAGTAATTTCAAAGAACAGGACTCTGACATAAAGACAAATTCTGGCCTCTGTGAAGTAATATGTGTTACTTAAGATTAAATTACTTCAGATTAATAAACAGATTAAATATATCTGTTTATTCTTAGTCATCAAAGTTAGACACATACTGAGGTACCTGAATAGTTAATTAAATAAAAATATAATTTGATGTTTTCTTTCTATTATTTCAGTTTCTGACCAAAATATAATTTTAAAAGATATTCTGCTCCCAATTATGATGTGATGGCTTATATCAGGGAACCAATAACTTGTGAAGAACAGTTTAAAAAAGTGAACAAAATACAAAAGAAATAAAAACCTATCTTGAGGGAAATTGGGCAAAGATCCTACTATAAAGATAAGACTGAGAAACAGCAGAACTTAGAAGACATTGGAATGGAACCCACTCAGTACTAAAAGTTAATAGCAATAATATGGATTAAGAGACTATAACTATATTGAAAGTATTCTATTACTACAAAGTAAAAATTAAGGTGAAATACATGTTAACAGGGAGTTAGAGCTGCAGATCTCATGAAGCTGAATCACTGCATGAGGGATAGTAAGACAAACTGAAAAAGAGTTTAATTGGAAGTACAAATAAGAATAAAAATAATGGACAATCAAAATTATAACTAATTTCCTAAAACAATATGAATTTATCTCTGTATAGAAGTAAGTTGATGATTTGAAAGTGAATGTACATATAGAGGTATAATAACAGTGGCAAAAACATCATTAGAAGGTGTGAATACAATCTAAGACAGATTTTTAAATATATATTTTTATTTCATAATTAACTTGATTTCACATATCAGACATGGATTCCCCCATCCTCCTTCCTCCTACCCCCCGACCCTACCCCCCAACCCACTCCCCATTCCCACCTCCTCCAAGGCAAGTTCTCCCCTGGGCAGTCAGCCCAGCCTGGTAGATTCAGCCAAGGCAGGTCCAGTCCCCTCCTCCCTACACCAAGGCTGAGCAAAGTGTCGCAGCATAGGCCCCAGGCTCCAAAAAGCCAGCCCATGCACCAAGGACAGGTCCTGGCTCCACTGCCTGGGGGCCTTCCAAACAGTTAAAGCTAATCAACTGTTCCACTTATCCAAAGGGCCTGGTCCAGTTCCATGGGGGCTCCTCGGCCATTGGTTCACAGTTCATGTGTTTCCACTAGTTTGGCTATTTGTCCCTGTGCTTTTTCCAATCATGGTCTCAATATCTCTCCCTCATACAATCCCTCCTCTCGCTCGCCGATTGGGCTCCTGGAGCTCCACATGGGGCTTGGCCATGAATCTCTGCATCCACTTCCATCAGACACTAGATGAGACTTCTATCATGACAGCCAGGGTTTTCTGCCATCTGATCACCAGAGCAGGTCAGCTCAGGTACTCTTTTGACCATTGCCAGTAGTCTACAGTGGAGGTATCTTTGTGGATTTCTGGGGACCTCTCTAGCACTCTGCTTCTTCCTATTCCTATTCCCCTGGGGTCTTCATCCACCATGCTGTCTCCCTCTCTGTTCTCCCACTCTGCTCCTGATTCATCTGGTACCTCCTGCTCCCCTAAGCTCTCTTATACCTGACCCTTGGCCTCTATTATCCCCCCAACCCATTTGCTCATGTAGATCTCATCCATTTCTCTGTTGTTGGGCGATCCCTGTGTCTTTTTCTGTGTCCTCTTTACTAGGTAGCCTCCCTGGAGTTGTGAGTTGCAGTCTGGGCATTTACCCAAGGAATGCTCAATCATACCACAAGAACACATGCTCAACTATGTTCATAGCAGCATTATTTATAATAGTCAGAACCTGGAAACAACCTAGATGCCCTTCAACTGAATAATGGATAAAGAAAATGTGATACCTATACACAATGGAGTACTACTCAGCAGAGAAAAACAATGACATCATGAGGTTTGCAGGCAAATGGATGGAAGTAGAAAAAAATCATTCTGAGTGAGGTAACCTAGACTCGGAAAGACAAACATGGTATGTACTCACTCAAAAGTGGATACTAGATGTAAAGCAAAGGATAACCAGACTGCAACTAAGACAGATGTTAAGGTCTTTACATTTTCTGAGATGGAATCCTAACTTCTATTTGATTGCAAATTTCTAACTGGGAATGTTTCACATTCTCTGACAGCTATTTCAAGGTGGTTCATGGACCCAGATTTCCCTGTAAGCTCTCCAATGAATTGAAATCACCCATGTCTCTCCAAACCAACATAAACTCTACATACCTGACAAACTGCTCAGAAACTCTTCATACTTGATCTGAAATTAACCAAATGTGAGCAAGATCAAAAATGTCCAGTCAACAAAGACTTATCAAACACCACTGAAATTAATCCACATATGCAGGTCATCACAAAACATATGCAATATGGAAGGCCAACACAGTACAGTCTCAAAATCATAGAATTAATTCTATAGAAATATTTCACAATGAAAATTACAGACATGAATGGTAGAACAATAAAGCTAAAAAATATATAAAAATAATTATAGAATTCAAGAAATTTAGAGGAAACAAACCCCTCTGAAAAAGAGTATAGGAATAATGCTCAATCAAAATCCAAGAAAACAGAAACATGACTGAGTAAAATGAAGACAATCCAGAATATAAAAAGTGAATTTAATAAAGAGATAAAAAGACACTGGGAAACTAAAGCTAAAATAAAGATGGAATTAAAAATATTCAATAACCCAATTTGAAAACTCATTAAAAAAATCATTCTAAGTAAAGAATGTATCAAGTACAACATTGAATATCAGTACTTGAAAATAAAATAGAAGAATTAAACAACTAAATTGAAGTATATGATTGATTTTAAAAAAAACAAATGGAAAAAATTTCCATTAACTTTGGAACACTATAAAAAGAGAGAAAGTATAAATTCAAGTTATAGAAGAAGGATAAAACTACCAGGTTAATGGTAAAGGTCAGATCTTCAGGATAATCATAGAAAAAAGTCCCACTAATATTAAGGAAAGAAATGCATAGTCTCTCTACATCCTACTCCATGAGATGGATCCCAAACTTGGGACTATTAAAATTGGCAAGAACTTATCGGTAGATAAGTCCCAGGTCCTAGGAGAGAACCCAATGCTATTATTCTGCTAAGTGGATACAGTGCTAACATAACCCCTAATGGCCTCTTGCTATACCTATCCCTCATCCCTCATCAGAGAAGCCTCTTCTTGCAGTAGGTGGCAGTTAACACATATACCCTCAACTGGTGAACATGCTGAGAATAAAATAATCTGACATTCTTTGCCCTAAATGGGACATATATATGATGTCTCTTTATGCATTCATTCTCCAGGGATCTTTGTGGAAGAAGGAATGGAAAGATAGTGTACTTAGGAATAAAATCAGGTGAGCAATGTTTTCCATGCACAACAGGGAAGTTGCCCATACAAACCCACAGTGGTTGTCTTAGCATAATGGGACCTGTGTACATTTCAAGCCAGACAAAATTCCAGCAAAAAGTAGGGAAGGTGGGCATAAAATCTAACCATAAGCTGAGAAGCTATTGATATTTGATAGCTTTTGGGTGAGAGTCAGTTATCCTTAATTATGTAATCTTAGTAGGTCAACCACTCTCAAGGCTATGTGGGCAACATAATCTGGACTGACAAGGTGAAAAGCCAAAGGGAACTCATTGTTGGGTGAGAAGTGATAGACAGATAAACAGTTGGTTATGAATGGAGTTGGAAAAAGGAGGTGAATAAGTTCAAACTACATCGTATGGAGTTCTCAAAGTAGTAATAAAATTGTTAAAATGAATAAAGTTAATTTTCATTGAATAAAAGATATTATGTTACCTTCAATGATAGGCACCACCATAAAAGATATTATGTTACCTTCAATGATAGGCACCACCATAGATTGAAAGTATGAAAAAATTATTCTAAGAAACTGGGACTAATACAAACAAGCATGTCTATATTAAATCAGGTAAAATAGACTTAAAAGTAACATTATTCAGAAGAGATTAAAAAAAGATACTTCATGACATTACAATCCTAAACATACATGCACAAAACTTAGGCACATATAATTTCATAGAATGCCAATGGATTACAAGGCACAGATAAACCATAACTAAGCAATAGTAGATGAGTTCAGTACTTGACTTTCTCTAACAGATAAGTCAACTGGATCTACAATAAACAGAAATGCATCAAAATTAAATGATATTACATGATAAATAATATGTACCTAAGAGATATCTCTAAATATTCCACCCAAACACTAAACAATGTACGTTCTACTCAACAGCTCATGAAAGTTTCTGTAGAATAAAAATAGGACATAACTCAAATCTCAACAAATAAAGAAAATTTAAATAACTGCATGTAACCCAATAGGATACCGCAATGTAAAAAAACTTAGATCCAACAACAAAATAATCCCCCAAATTACACAAATTCATTAAGACGGAACAACAGATTCCTAAGAACCTATTATTGAAGACACCACATATTTCAGTCAGGGTTTGGAGGAATAGAGCTGGAGCTGGCCTGAAGGCCTCCTCCTTGAAGACTAGCGCTCACAGTATTAGAAGTTGTTACTTAAACTGTCAAGTGAAGAAAGCAATCAATAATCTTACCTAGCTGTAAATGTTACAAAGCTCAACAATCACCAGTATGGCAATCTAGTTCCAATAGTGTCACTTATATGTTGGGATAACCACAAGGTGTCTCATAGGGTTTAAGGTCTAACCAATAGGAGGGGATTTCTGTCTGGAACTATAAACTTAGCCAATTATCTATGGTTAAATAGGTCATGACCACAGAGGAGAACCTACTACTACCATTTTCCTCAATCAATATAGCTACTTACTGTATTCTAACTATATTCTAAACAAGTACTATTATGCTTACAGATAACAGTGGCTCTCATTCCTTATCAAAGAAGCTATTTTACTCAGGAAAAATGGCTATTACAGAGATCTACAACTCATCAAAAAGCAGTAGGAAAGTGACCATGTGGTTTCTACACCCCAGTTATACACTGAAAGCCCTATGCATAAAGCTCCAGGGATATCATGGGAGAAGGTTTGAAAAGACTGTAAGAACCAGAGTAATAGGATGCCAGCAGAAAGATGATATCTTCTAGACTGCACCCATGAAATATCAACAATAAGGTTACCTAAACAAGGTATGAATAATGATGATGTCAGTCAATATGCTAATACATACACAGGGGATTTCACAAGGTCCTGCCCCTTAGTGAAGATCTACAGGCAATCAATGGATGCTGAGAGATGGAGAATCTATTTTCTCCAGGGACAAGCCCCTGGTAGATTATTCAGGTGGTCAACCCTAAACACAAGTATATCTGGCTACACTAAATGGGCTCAGTGTGATGTGTGTGTGTGTGTGTGTGTGTGTGTGTGTGTGTGTGTGTGTGTATGTGTGTGTGTGTTTGTGTGTGTGTATGTGTGTGTCTGTGTGTGTCTCTGTGTGTGTGTGTGTGTGTGTGTGTGTGTGTGTGTAACAATAATACTTACAGAAGATCATGAATTTGAGAAAGAATAAGAGAGGACAAAGGAAGAGTTGGAGGAAGGAAAGTGAAGGGTAGAAATTATGTAACTACAGTAGTCATGTATAAAATTCCCCTCAAATTAAAAAAAATCAAAATAATGTTCTTAATTGTAAGATATTGTCTGTCAGTTCTGTTTAACATCTATTCTATACAAATAAAGTGGATAAAAGAGTTGTCAGTTCCATGTTAATTCAGTGAAAGCAAATAATGTAAGTGGCGATTTGATTTTCATAATACTCAACAATATGTGAAAACTTTACTCAAGAGTAGCCTAAAGTAAGCAGCGTTGGTCTCCTGTGTTTTCATGTGGGAAGTGCAGACACAGTTACACTCCTTAACACCTGTAATTATCACATCAAGAGAAAGCAGGTGAGGTATTGAGTGACAAACTGAACTAGCTGCTTTGGGACTCAAGCATTATTTTTACTTAAAAGTACAACTTGATGGAAAACTGGTACTTGAGTGATTTTTTTGCTTAAGATTAATATAAATTATCTTATGAATTTAAAAGAGTCAATAGTAAATGACAAGTGGAAGAAAATATAAAAGAAAAATATTTTGTATATTCCCATAAGTCAGATAGCTATTGAAATCCCCAAACTAAACTTTCTAACAAAAATAATTACAGAATATGGGATACCACTGATAAAAGTGTACCTAATTGTAACAGAATATCAATTTATTCCTTTATAAAATGCATTTTATAAAAGTTCTTATACAGCAAGCATATTTATAATAAAAAATTGAAAAATGAAATTGTAATTCCACTTTCACATAGCTATACAAGAGAAAAGAATGAGAACTTGCATAATTCAAATCCAAGAAAAAATTAGAAGAATTGATGGGATAGTTTAATAAATATATCATTAAATTAAAATTTAAATATTTGCCTCTGGCCTACACACACAAGCACATACAAACAAAAACAAAATAACTTAAAGTCATTTGAATTAGCTAAATTTATCTATAGGAACACAATGTACAATAAAATATACATATGTATTACAAAGATGAAACAATAAAATTGCTTACACCTAATATTGACTAAGTCATCAACAATATCCATCTGCATGTTAGAATGTGAAATCCTAGTAACTGCTTAGTATACAGACCTGTAGCAGTCCCAATTTGGCACTGAAGTCTAAGATTCTTAGAGAATCATTTTTATTCAATCAATATTGAAGCCTGAAGGAGTTGGAGTCTGATATCAGGAAAAAATGGAAATTTCAAGAGATGTAGACACACCCTCTCAGTAAATACACAGTACTTTTCCCCTGGACCATTTTATGTCTGGGATGCTGCCAAAATGTACTACCCACTCTGGGCGAAGATTTTCTCACCTTACACAATCCTTCTTGGAAATGTACTCATGCATCCGCCAAGAAGTAAGTCCATTAATTGATTCTTGAACCAATCTAACTGACAATCAAAATTAACTATTACAGTCCATACCTATTCAATGTCACACCCCATCAGATCTCATGTTATGATTTCCAAATGAAGATAATGATTCTATCTAATCTAACTGTTCCTGCCAAAATTATACTATTTTCCCTATAATAGATGCAAAGTTCCTTGGGGGAATGCTTACTCTTTTAATATCTGACAATTAAATACAATAATATACTTTTAGACACACTTAATAGCTAATATTATCTCTATCAATGTCATAATGACACAGTAAAACATTAGTAGAGGAAAGAAAACGCAAATGTATGCCTAATGTACTACTGCATTTGAACAATCATATTAAGAACACATAAAAGAACCACTCACTGCAATTGCAATCCTTCTTCCATAACTGATCACATGTACTGCTGATCTGGTATTTAGAATTACTTTTTTTTTCTTACTATGTATTCTGTATGTCCTGTACACATAGCAGGCACCTCAGCAAGCATGGCATCTTTACTGGAATAATGACCCACATTTTAATTCTTGAAAATTCTAGACCATTTATCAACCTGCACATTGTATGATTACCATTTCTCTTGACCTTAATCGCCAGACATGGGTAACACTAAAAGAAGCTCTGAAGGATCTTGTAGCCTCCAGATACACTCTCAAACCTTCATTGAGAACTAGCACTCCCAATTCTCCCTGGCAGTCTCTATCAATCACCTCTCTTCATTATGTGACTTCTCTCTTAGCCTGCTGAATAATGGGCATCACAGCCCATAAGAGGATAGTAGAAAGTTTGTTGTACCTTCTGGTAGAAGCACTGTTGCCTCTGGGACCAACATCTAGTTAAGCAGAGGACAAAGTAAAAGGAACAGAAGACAGAAATGTTCCTAGTGTGTTAATAGGTAGTGTTGAATGATCCATTTCTAACCTTTCATTAGTGGACCAGTGAGTCTTGACTATGTGAAAAACATTACATATGTTGATTCAGAAAATATACAGCCTTCTGGAGAACATTGCTCCAGGCCTTCAGGATTTTCCACTGAAGTTAACATTATAGCTACACTTGTAAAAACAAGAACAACAACAAAACAACATTGTACTGTTACATAAAACCAGCAGCTTCAGGATAGTGGAGAATAGAGTGAGACAAGTGAATTATGGGAACATGATCCCACTGATGAACTTCTTGGTGAAGTGCATTCTCTGGTTATAAACCATGCTGTGCAGAACTACATGGTAAAGGATAGGGCATTCTATAAGCTCCTGAATTGTAATTTTGGTAGGGATACTATGTGCAGGAAAGGAAAATCATTACTTAGAATAACTATCTTCTCCAGTAATCACAAAGCATTACTCTTTTCATAATGGAAATGTTCCACTACAGTCAGTTTGCTGTCACATCACTGTCTGGCCACACTGGAACATTGCAGCATATTGGAAATTTCTTATGGTCTTTGCTTCTGGACTATTTGTTCCCTCATAACATTTTCAGACATGAATATATATGCACCATATTTATTTGATGATGGGTTACTGCTATGCAAACTAACTTTATGATTTTGTGAATCAGATAACACAGACTATGATAGGCAACTCAGGTTGTATGTTTAGGTGGTGGTCTGTCAAAGAGAGTTCAGTTTCTACAAAGGCTCAGTAGAAAATCACAAGCTGTATTTCAGTGAAGGATTAGTGATCTGCAGATCTCCCCAAGGCCTTCCTGAAAATTGCCAAATGTCTCTGCTGTGATTCCCCTATGAGGATTTGTCAAAGGGTTCAAAGAGTGTCCCTGTTTGCCACTGACACCACAAGTGACATTGAATTCACGGGATCATACAACCCAAATGGCAAAGCAGCCAACCCACAAAACATTTGACTCCTGGTGTGGAGTTTTGTCCTGTTCTGGGCCCACTCAAAATTAGCATTTTTCTGAGTCATTTGGTATGTGAACTAAAGTAGTATGCTCAAGTGAGAAATGTGATCTCTCCAAAAATATGATTACACCTACTATGTGTTGGAAAGAAGGTCCAGATACAACAATTCATTTTTCATCTTAAGACTATGTCTACATACCCCATACCACAAGACTACTGTAAATTCTACTTGGGTAGAAAGCCCTTGAATTTTGCATTAATTTATTTTATATCATCTGAATATTATAAATATTGTTAACCAGCTTAGAAATGTTGGTACTTCATGCTTAGTTCAGTTGACACAATGTTATCAGTAAAATGGACCATTGTAATACTTTATGGCAGAGATATGAGATGAAGATGCTTGTGAATTAAGTAATGGCACAGTTCTTGGAATTAACATACTACTGAATTATAACCATAAACATGTACTTCTAGCTTTGCCAACCAAAGTAAACTATTTCTGTTGGTTTTTATGGAAGGGTAGTGTCCAAGTTACCTTAACTATAAACTTGATACCACCTAGAGTCATTTAAGAGGAGAAACATCAATTGGCCTGTAAATGTTTCCATGGGTGATAGCTTGATGGGTAATTGATGTAGGATGATGCAACCCACTGTGGATGTCAGCATTCCCTAGGCAGGTTGTGCTTGCATGTTTAAGAAAGCTTACTATGCATTAGTATGAGCAAGCTAGAAAGAAGCATTTGTCTGTGGTTTCTGAATTCCTGCTTGAATTCCTTCCTTGAATTTCCCCAAATGTAACCTGAAAGTACAGAACAAATAAATCTTTTCTCTCAAGCTTCTTTCTGACATGATATGTGTCACAGCAACAGAAAAGAAACAAGAAGAGATATGGAGATTAAAAGTATATGAAATGTCAATATCTATGTACCAGGTAATAGGAGACGTGTTAATATGCACAAGGAAGAAAATCACATCTGATACAATGCTTAAAACCAAAATCACTAGTAAAGTGAGTTTATTGTAATCAACTGCCCTTCTCTATGATCCATTAGTCTTCTGTGGATGCCCATTAGGAATACTAAAAGGGGATAAGGCAAGAACCACCACCCTCACATAGTTTAATACATTGATGATAGCCCTAATTTCTGTCATTTCTCCAGAAATGATTGGCAGTTTGGGGGTTGTGTTAGTTTTTTGTTTTATTATTATTTTGTTTTGTTTTATTTCCTAGTACAGATATGCCTCATGGTTTACACCGAGCCTTTTGAAATACAATAGCTCACTCTCTACAGGTCAGAGAAAGAATGTGAAGATCCTGCCACTTTAATGTTTATCTACCCAAATTACTCATTCTGAGATTAGGGAAGTTACCGCAGGCTGGATTCTGGAAGCCACCAGACACAGCATGACTTGTACCTTAGCTAAAGCTATTCATCACTCTGCCACCATAAGAACCTTACCTGGAGGGTTACAATATTGCTTGGAATGGCCCAGAATCAATATCCAGTCAGAGTCATTCTCCAGTAGTCTCTGAAAGGTCTGATTATCTCCTTGTCCCCAGTGTACTATTACCCTAGTCAAAGGTCATGGGTTACATAAGCCAAACTTTTCAGTATTATAGCCTTCATCAGGAGGACTGCTTTTCTTTTTCATTCAAGTGGTTCGGGGTCTGAAAACTAACTCAAACTGGAAATTAGCTCAGGGACTGTGTTTCTCTTTTGTTATTATTTGAAGCAGCCTTTCAATAATTCATTTTGGACTTTTTTCTGTTATAAAATTGAGCAATAACTTAATCATATCATAGATATTTCACTTCTGTAAACATGCTGGTTAATGATCTGGTGCCAATCTTCTACACCAGTGACACACTAGTCTACCAACTGCTTTGTCTTTGCAGTCCAATACAGTAAGTTCACTTGTCTTGCCTTAGATAACTCAACACTATCACTAGGCACTTGCTTCCAGGAGGTTCAATTAGCCACAGCATATGTGATTTCTCCAGTTAGGCACCTATGGCTCTTGTTTTAAGGTCTAATACACAGAGCAGAGCAGTGACAGGGCACTTTAAGTGTGCCTGTGACCATGTCACAAGAAAAGTCTTCTTCTTATAGACACTTGCTAGCCAGCCAAGCTAGATTACATGATGAGAAACATGTTCCATGAGTGGCTCTCAAAATCTGAAGTAGAAAAATGACAATGACATCACACAGGAATTTGAGGGATCTCTGGCCTCAGCCACATGAGGGTATGCCATACATCTGTACTACAAATTACAGCAATCCCCTCTTTTCCAGACAGTGCCTTCACTTTAATAGATGATAGCGTTTGAGCATGGAACTTAAACTTCAATAATAAGTTGGATAATCAAATGCTCAGGGTTTGGGTCTGTTTTTCAGCAATTTGAGCCTTGAGGCTTCAGAGAAGATTCTTTTCAACTGCTCTTACAAGTCTTCAGTTGGTTTTTGTTGTGGTGGTGGTTTTGTGTGTTTGTTGTTTTAAATGCCCACCAGGAACTAGGAAATTCTATGTCTGAGATTACTCTTTTCCTATGTTAGTGTATCCATAGAAGTTAGAAACAATTAGCCAGCATCATTCCTTAATTTTCCCAAAATAGTCTAAGCATTGATATTATGAGTCCCCAAGTTTCTTACTCCTCACAAAGGGTAAACCAGGAATACTAAATGTACTTACACTGCAGAGCTCTTGAAACTCTTTATATTGAATTTTGCCTGTCTCTGCTCTACCAAGAGTCTTTAAGTGAAGAGCCATTTGACGTCACCAAGCCTTCTGGAGAAATTCATTCTTACAATTCTGCTCCTTGAGAATCACTGTTTATATTAGATAAGGATCTCTATAGGAATGGAGCCAATGGAATGTATAATATATGCAGATTTACTAGACTGAATTATTAGTGATAATTGATAGGTGGTCCAACAATGACTATATACATACTAGAACATCTGGAAATTTCGTGCTGCTCAAGCCACAAAGATAGATGTGTCAACAGTCCCGACCTGGTGCTGATGGCCTAGAAGAAGAATTGATTGTCAGTAGAACCGGACCTTGATGCCAGTGAAGAATGACAGCTGCCAAGACAGATGTTCTCACCAGCAAGAAGAGAAAGCCAGTAACACATGAGGAGCCAGAAAAGCAGAAGTCCTCTTGAATACCTTTATATCTGAACCCACCTCAAGGTTCTACCCTCTCTGGGGAAAGCAGGCCTTCTCCTTTAGTTTGTGGTAGGCTACAAAACGATAGTTATGCCTTTTTATAGTCATGAATACTTTAAGCACCAAAACTATTTCAGGTAAAATTGGTGTGTAGACCAGCCCTAAATTCATATGAAATGTGACACTGCACTAAAGGTGAGCTGTGTGACCAAAACTCCCCGCTTCTATAATCAAGGCTTGCTTTCTGTGTATGTCACAATTGTGTGGAGTTTTTGTTGTCGTTTGTTTATTTTTTTGGCCTTAAAAACTCGAAGGGACTGGTGGTTGGGGCTGATTCCTGCCAATCTGCTTGGGACAATCCCACTGCAGTTAGTAAATACTCCATTTGTCTTACTCAGGCCTCTCAAGAGCTTTTCTCTTCAGGTACCCACAGCCAGCCACCACCAGGACAAGCAGCATTAAAGATGCCGGTAAGCCACGAGCCATGTGGCAAGGTATAGATTTATGGAAATGGATTAATTTAAGATATAAGGACAGTTAGCAAGAAGCCTGCCACGGCCATACAGTTTGTAAGCAATATAAGTCTCTGTGTTTACTTGGTTGGGTCTGAGTGGCTGTGGGACTGGCAGGTGAAAGAGATTTATCCTGACCATGGGCCAGGCAGGAAAACTCCAGCCACAGGTGCCGGTAACAAGTTAATCATTTCTGGAAAATTTCTCCCACTTTCTCCCAGACTGCTGCCTATTAATTTAATCCAAAGCCAAAAACCAATAAAGAAGATTTAATTATCACAAGACTTTTGTTATAATAAAGTATTTCATACTTTAAACAAATGACAAATTCTCCCATGATATATTTAGAATCAGAAACTTTTTTTAATCTTTTAAAAATATATTACATGTAAATATGTTACCTAATTAAAATACAATAACAATAGTAGCTAAGATTTCTGGTCAAACTTTCAAGCAAGTATTTACTATTATCTTGATAAATATTCAAACCACTCTTTCTTATGGGTTATATCAGTATGCTAAAATGGTAAAACTATTTGACTCTGAAATGAAATGTACTTTCTGATATTTTGTCAATTTTATTATTTTTGTTCTATTTTTTTCTTAATAAAAATTGTGCTAAACGAGTAATTTGGCTCTTTACAAGCAATATTAGAATTAAAACACTAATTTGGTATCGGGTGGCATTGACTAGTAGAATGACCATGGTCAACTTTACTTATAGGTAAATATATAGTGTTGTGGGATTTTTGTATACTGTGTGAAGGTATATTGCTGTGATTGTTGTAATAAAGAGCTGAATGGCCAATAGCTGGCAGGAGGTATTGGCAGGACTTCTAGGAAGGCAGAGTAAGTAGGAGAAGGAATTCAGGCTCAGAGAAAGAAAGAAAAAAAGATGCCAGGGGCCAGACAGACAGAAATGGAGGAAGCAGGAAAGTAGGGCATACAGGATGAAAGAAAGGTAAAAAGCCCCTAGGCAAAATGTAAATGAATAGGAACAGGTTAAATTAAGTTAAAAGAGCTAGTGAGACAAGCCTAAGCTAAGGCTGAACATTCATAATTAGTAAGAAATCTCCATGTCTTTATATGAGAGCTAGTTGGTGGCCCAAAGAAAGTTCCAACTACAATATAGAATTCCATTGACTGTAATTTGGTACATATTGAAGCTTCTTTTAATTTTTCTCTAATTTTACATTTTTGCATTTATATTTATTAATTTTTAATTTATTGTAGACATGTAACATTAAGAAAATATTTGTGATGTTTACTTTTGTCATCAATTGCCTCACCCTAAACTCATATGAGAAGAATATTAATGCAGTTTCATCTAGATGTTACCCTATAGGCATGTCTGTGGATGACTGTAGTAGAGAAAGCTAGCCCAACATCAAATACAGCCAACAAACTGGTATGATGTGATTAGATGCTAGAGACCCTTCCATGACTTCCTGTAAGCAGTGAGCTGTAACCTGGAATTGTCAGCCAAATCTATACTTTCTTCTCCTATGCTGTTTTCTAGCAAGTTATTTATTGCAACAACAGAAATGAAACTGGAGAAATGGTTGAACCTGAAAAGTGGCTTGAGCTTTTAACTTATTTTCTACCAAATGAAAACAAACACACAGGTAGAATTATACAGATTTAGAATATTATACTATCTTATCTGTGTATCTATCTATCTATCTATCTATCTATCTATCTATCTATCTATCTATGATCTATCATTTATCTATCATCTATCTATACCTCTCTCTATATATATATACATACATATAAATATATGTAACAAAAATTAATGAAACAAAGAGGCCATGAATTTGAAAAAGGAAAGAGAAGTATGTATGTGTGAAGTTTGGAGTGAGTTAAAGTAAGGGGGAAATAACAAAATTATAGTATACTATCAAGAATTAAAATAATATAAAAGAAAAATAGAATTTTGCTCATAAATACAATCAAACCTATTTCTGTGACAAGAAATGTTTGTATATTGTCTGTATTTTGAATATGACGTTCACTAAAATTGTCTAAATACTTATTTAATTAAATGATGCTGCATGCATGCATTATGTAATTGTATTTCTATAATTCCTTCACTCTGAATATTTGGTAAACTTCAACCTTTTATTGTTTTCTTTATATGAAGAGAATATAGTGGAAATGAATTTATATGAATATTGGTAAGTTACACTTAAGCCATAAATGTTTATACATTTTCCCTTTTTATTCTGTTATATTCTGCTATAGTCTTTTCTCTCATTCATTTTATTTCAATAGATTCCTTCATTCTTTTGATTCTTGTTCTTGTACAAGAACAAACATTCATAATTAGCAAATAAAAAATTCTTATCCTAAAAATATCCATAGAAAAGGGGAAATAATATCTCAGGTCTCCACTAAAGTCATGTAAGCAACTTTGTGTTTATAATAAGAAATGTTGTAGTTATCATCAGTTCAATTCATTACATTTCAAAGAAGAACAGATAGTAAGTCAAATTACCATTTTTTATTCAGATTTATCAAGGGTAAATAACTTTTCTTTTTGTTAGCTCCTGAGCATTGTTGAAGCCCACCTGTACCTGTGAACATGTGATACTATCTGCTCAGACCATGCTGATCATCTCCCATCACTTCTTTTTATAAAAGATGAACTTTCAATACATAATTAGTTATAGTTGTTCTAAAAAATATAAAACAATGTCTTGCTTTACTGATGTGAACACTATCAATGCTAATGGCAACATTATCAATGTCTTAAGTCAAAGAGATTAAAGTATCTATTTTTGTTTTAAGTAAATTAAATTAAAATGCTAATGTTTATTTTACAAATGGTTCTTTCAAGGAAACTGATCATTATCAGAAATTAATTTTAAAAGTAGAAGGAACATCAAATATTCAAATGTTTTGAGGAGAATATTTATAGTAAATCACAGTAACTTTGAATATAAAATCAAAAGCGATCAATTTTTCTTAGACTCTTAATTCACTATTTTTTCTTTGAATTACTCTAATACATTTAATTCTTTAATTTAACAGAAATATATGCCTTCTAGAAAATATAAACTTAAAATAATTATATAGATCTTCAAATTATATAAGGTCTGCAAGGTTTAGATAGTCCATCTAAAATCATTGTGTATTTACTTTTTTCTTTTTTTGTGATGCTGAAGATCAACCCTTGTGCCTAATAAGCAAGTTCTCTACCTGTGGTCTGTGTCTTTAGTCCCATCATGTACAGGTTAAAGCATGGTCCACAGTGTCAAATACACTCAATCATTTTACAACTGTATACATGAAATTGTCTGATGCTTCCATCTGAAGCTTAGCACAGGTTTTAGTTTGTTAAGGCCAACTGACATGTTCCCCTTGGGGGAATTGTTGCACAGATTGCATATTCTGACAGTGGTGGTATTTTGATAGGAGCAGGAATTGGGAAGAAAATCTGAAATGTATTAAAGTCTCAGATCTTCCTGATGAAAAGAACAGTCTTTTCAAAATAACAAGACTTCGTGGTCATAAAACATTTTGTGAATAAAATAATTACAGGTGATCTCAGCAGCAGAGAGAGTGTTCACCCTTAACATGAGATTTTGTCCTTTAACCTAAAGGTTAGTTTAAACTTGAGTTTTAGAGAGTCAGATGCTGAATTTGACAGCAGAAGTAGACTAGAGACCACCATCTTTATTTCCACCCACCAGTGTTCATATTCGCATTCACTGTTTGAAATCTTCCCTCCTGTGATATTTGTAGCTATCTCAAGTATAAAGATTACTGGCATGCTTTAAGACGAAGTTGCCCTGTAATGATGAAGTGTTTGTGTGTGTTTGACTGCATACATTCTTCCCTTTGTTACCATATGTGCAACTGGGTCAGATGGCTAATGAGTTTTCAGGGCTAAGATGCATCTGGTCCAACTTTAAACTTATGGTTTACAATACTTCACTAGAAAGCATGTCATTAATCTTTCAGTGGATAATCTACCATAACTCCTAAACTAATTAAGAAGAGATATTCTTTTTTAAAAGGATTTGAAAATTAAGCACTATATAGATTAAGATGAAAATAATCTCCTACAACATTGACAGAAGAGTGTACACATCTCAGATAAAAGTGGTGCCTTTTTTCCTCTTATTCTGTCATATCCTGTGGCAGAAACATGCAGTTAAATATGCTTTATAATGGCCTTTCCCTTAAGGAAAAGGACAGATCCTTTTTCATCTTAGAATTCTCAGCATCTGGCCTAAAGTTAAAGAATAAAAAATGTTTCTTAATTAGAATATTGAGGAATAAATAGAGAAAGACTCCATCTTGTAATCCATAAATTTATTAATGAATGACATTCTGGTGTATATACATATGTATATTGTTATATGAATATGCTTATCAATAAATGTATTCACATTTCAGAAATGAATAAACAGAGACCCCGAAATTTTTGAAACATATGTATATAATCAATTATATACAAACATGTATTCATTTAAATTTAATAATATTTTGTAATATAAATTAAAAATTTATAGTAAATTTTATTTTCTTATAATTTTGATTATGCTATCTTTGAGAACTAAAGAATACATAGGTATTTTGGCTTTAAATAAAAAAATCTTTCTAAAGCATAATCGTTGAACCTAGAGATAGCATGTAAATATGGCAAATTATTCACATTTCTGGTAGAATTATGCATTAGAAATTCTTTTCTAAAATATTGCCAAGGATTTTTCCAAAAGAAACTACCATAGCAGCTTTATTTGCAATAGTCAGAAGGTGGAAATATTCTAGATGTCCCTCAACCGAGGAATGAATAAAGAAAATGTGGTACATTTACACAGTGGAGTATTACTTAGCTGTCAAAAACAAGGACAGCAGGAAATTTGAAGGCAAATGGATGGAACTAGAAAAAAATCATTCTGAATGAGGTAGCCTAGAAAGATAAATATGGTATATACTCACTCATAAGAGGATATTAGCTGTAAAATAAAGGATAACTATGCTACACTATAATCCACAGACTCACAGACACTAGGTAACAAGGAGGGTTGAGGGGGCATAGGGCACCCAGATCTCCCTGGGAAGGGGAAATAGAAGAGATTTTGTGAGTGGACTAAGTGTGGTGGGGATGGGAATATAAAGGATCATTAGGAGGGAAAGAGTGCTGAGGGGGATTGTTGGAGGAAGCATTTCAGCTCCAGCGAAAGCCTGGAGCAGGAGAATCTCCCAGGAGTCTATGGGGAGGACCCCAGTTTAGACTCCTAGCAATAGTGGTCAAGAAGCCTAAACTGACCATTTCCTGTGACTAGATTGGTGCATGGCCCACTTGTCATCACTGGTGCTATCCAGCAACTGATGGAGGCAGATGCAGAGACCCACTGCCAATCATGAGGATGAGTTTGAGAATCATGTGGAGGAGAAAGAAGGACACCATGGGAAGACTCACACTGTCAACTAACCTGGGATCATTGGGGCTTGCAGAGACTGAACCATTAACCAGGAAGCCTGTAGATGGAAGTTTTCCTGCATTCTGCCCGGCTCCCACAGCTCCATGGTCCCATAGCCTCTCAGACCCAAGTAAGCACACAGAGGCTTATATTATTTTTAAACTATGGCCATGGCAGGCTTCTTGATAGCTAGCTTATATCTTAAATTATCCCATTTCCATAAATATATACTTTGCCACATGGCTTGTGGATTACTGGTACTTTATATCTTGCTTCTCTCAATGGCTGGCAGCATCTCCACCTCTCTCTGTTCCCTTCCTCTGTCTCTAATTAGAATGTCCCACCTAACCTTATTCTGCCTCACCATTGACCAAACAGCTTTATTTATCAACCAATCAGAGCAACACATATTCACAGCCTACAGAATGACATCGCCCATCATTTCCCCTTTTCTTTCTATTCAAAAGGAAGGTTTTTAACTTTAACAGAGGAAAACTTCTGACTACAAATGACACCCAGACATGGGGCAGGAATTTCCACTCAAAACCTGAGAAAGCTTTAAAGAAGGGTTCTAAAATGGAGCCAAGTACAGCTTCCTAGTTGTATCTCTCAGGAAAGCTGTGATACAGAGATGTTGTGGTGTGCGGACTTGAGCTACAGTATGGTGGGTTCATGGCATTTGGGTTTGAGCCAAGTAGCATGGTGGATTCCTGCTGTGGTACACAGAGGCATCTCCAAGTCACACAGTATGCTTCATGGTGATTTAGCTTTTGCTAGTACAGACAAAAAAAAAGAGTTTCTGAGCTACATGCTGCCTTAATGCAGGCATAGACCCACTGCTTCCAAGAGTTGATGGTAAAAATGGCTCCCAGAGCTGGTGGTAAATATACCACTGCCATGTTGGAAAGTTGAAGTGGGCAGAGCCAGCAGCCAAGGTTGCCATTTCAGTCATAGTCATGCTGCAGTTTAAAGCAATAGATTCACAATAAGACGGATTCAGATAGGATAAACCCTAAACAGTTTATAATGTGTATAAAAGTGTACATAGGCTTGGAAGAGAGAAGAAAAGGAATATGGATGGTTATATAAAGAAATAGAAAGTTTTAAAAAATAAAGTCTTTAAATAGAAAGTAAAATAATATAAAAAATAAGCCACATAAACATGGGCATCACACACAAAGTCTGGATTATGTTGTCTTTGGGATTTTTAACTGCAAAGAGACAGTTGATTGTAAAAATGCTGAGTGAAATAAATATGTATATTTTAAAGGTATCTAGATTTCAAAATTTATGACTAAGAATACGTTGCTTTAGAAAAGAGGTTCTGCTTTTGTTTCCACAGAAGATGAGAACCTGTGGATTGCTTCCAGCTTAATATGGTTTGACCAGCCAAGACCCCCTGAAAGGTCTCCAATGACACCAAGGCACAGATCATCCAACATTCAAAATCAACTTCAAGGCAACTGTCTTAGACAATATAGCCTCACAGACTACTCCAGACAGGACTTGACCATAATCCTAAAATTTTCTTTGTGTCTCCCCAAAAATTACCAGCACCCTTTATCAGCAGGAAGTAGCTCAGAAAACTATGCCCACATTTCCAAAAAGTAGATTATACATGTTTATCTTTGTTTAGGTTGTTGGTTACAAATTGTTTTTGGTCATAGTCAATATCTTTCTAAAAGAAGAAAGGGGGATATGATATAGAAATACAGAATATAAATATGATAGGATAAAATTGTTGAACCTACTTTTAAAGAGCAACTTGTTTAAAATGTTTTACATTGGTATAGATTTAAGTTTATTGATACAAATTTAAACTTAATATTATTACACTGTATGTATATTTCTACTCTTGTTTAAGGTATTACATTTGTGCAGCTCATTTAAATTATAATGGATAATTAAGAAATGCAGAGTAATAATTAGTCTTCTATGATAGTCAAACTCATAGTCATGTTAAGTTTTCTAGGTATACATAGATATAATTCAATTAGGTAGGTAATCTTCAAACACTTCAAAGACCTACAGAATATGGCATTTAACGTGTTTTAAAAACTTAGACTTTCTGGACAATAAGACACATCTGTTCCTGGAAGCACAGATTTACTTCAAAGAGAAAGATGGGTGACGAAGACACTTCATATGGAGTTTTATCTTCTTCTTGGCAAAAAATAGCCATTTGGGCAAAAAACTGTTCTTGCCTGGACTGCTTGACAAAAATGTTGCATCAACTTGACATACAGGACCCATAGGAAGGTGACCACTGAAGTTTGCAAGACAAGATGGTCCTTCAGGTTCCTGCTTCGCAGAGGTGACTGCCAGACATTCTACAGGACACAGAAAAAAGAAATTGAGAGACTCTAGGCCTATATGGCTGAAGATGGATGCCCCAACGTTACAGAAGAACTTTGGATGACTGTCCAGGCAGACAGCTGTCTCTGTCATTCTAGATTTTTGGAAGCTGCTTACAATGCATTTCCTGTTTACTTAGGTAATATTGTATCTTTCTGAGGACTTTGATGCAGTTGAAGACTAGATAGTTATAATTATGTTTTTCCTTGGTTATGATAAGAGATAAGGTAGAAATAAAACCTTAGACTCACAAATATAGGATAGATAAGATATCTTCTTTAATTTTGCCAAATACAAATAGACTAGATATTACAACTATAATTCTTGCTTGATAACTGTTTTATGTAATTCTACTATGTTGAAGTTAAAGTGTTCCTTTTTGATTAGACAGAAAAGGGGAAATGATGGGTGATGTCACTGTGTATGCTGTGAATGTGTTGCTCTGATTGGTTGATAAATAAAATGGTGAATGACCAGTAGCCAGGCAGGAAGCATAGGCTGGATAAGCAGACAAGGAGAAAACTGGGAAGAGGAAGGACAGAATGAGGAGTTACCAGGCAGATACAGAGGAAGCAAGATGACAAGGCAAAACAGAAAAAGTACCAAGCCACGTGGCTAAACATAGATAAGAATTATGAATTAATTTAAATGTAAGAGCTAGTCAGTAATAAACCTGAGCTAATGGCTGAACAGTTATAAATAATATTAAGTCTCTGTGATTATTTTAGAAAAGGCTGCAGGACTGTGGGTGAGAGATTTGTCCCGACCGCAGGCCAGGAGGGACACAGGATAACTTCCAACTATAGGAGCCTGCATGGGAATGACCATATATCTGCATATATCTTATAGTTGTGTGGCTTGGTCCTCTTATGTGACTCCTAACAGTGGGAACAGGGGCTATCTCTGATTATTTTACTAACTTTTGGAATCCTACTCTTCATAGTGGGTTGCCTTGCCCTGTCTTAATACATGGGGAGGTGCTTAGTCTTACTTCCCCTTACTGCCATGCTTTGTTGATACTCATGGAGACCTGTTCTATCCTGGATGGAGCAGTAGGAAGAGGAGGAGATGGGGGCAGTGGGAGAGGGAGGTAATATAGGGGAAGGAACTGGGAGAGGAGGATGAGGGGGAAGCTGCAGTAAGGATGTAAAATAAATATTTGAATAAAAATAAAAACAAAACCAAAAATAAATAAATAAAGGAACTTCCCTATTTGATTTTTGTGTTAGAAATGAACAATCAATTATTTATTGGGTTTTTAAAATTTTTAATATACATGTAATTTGAAACTTTATTCTTGTTTTACTATATTTCACATTAATTTTTATAACCTAACCAATTAATGAATTTTTTTTACAAAAGCTATAAATTTTTCTTAGCCTCTTTACTTTTCATTTTACAGACTGTTAAATCTTATTGTCTTAAGTCTCTTAGTATTCTTCAGAATGCTATTTTAAGCCTTAAATATTTTCAGTGCAAACATTTGACAAGTAATTAATTATTTTCTCTTTGAATTCCTTTTGGATATTTAATTCTTTATCTAGTTAAAAAGTATATGTCTGTCATACAAAATAAAGTTAATAATTTGTATTATTTCAAATTATTTCAGCTCTGATTATCTGAAGGTTTCCTACTACATTGACTGCTACAACGTCTATGGAATACAACATCCCCAACCACCATTTGTTTAATCCAATTTTATGTTAAGATAGTGTTATTAAAATCGTAAAATAAATATGTGAATTAACGTATTAATTCACACCTATGCCCATTTTATTCATGCAGGAAATTAACTTGGAACTGAAAGTAGCTCTGCAAGATGGTAAGGGAGAAAAGCCATCATTAGTTCTTCCTAGCTGCAATGCTAATGGACAGAAAATACAGGGTTACAAAAGGTGCAATAGTACCACTTCTATCCTGGACAAAACCAACAGACATCTAACTGGACTCCAGGTCCCCTCTACAGGATGCAGTCTGTGCTCAGTGCTGTAAAGATGGCCCCTTACCCGCAGAACTTAGAGAGGACCTACTGCTGTCACTTTTCCAAACCAATACATTTGTAACTGCGGTCTCAGTAGACATTCTTATATCCACAAATAAATACAGCTTTTACCTCTTATCCAAGAAGCTTTGTTCTACAGCAGGTGGCACTCATTAGAGAAATTCACAACTGGTCAAAATGCAGAGAACAACTGACCATGGTAAGCACAGCTCCAACTGATTCAGCTACAGTACAATTTCTTCACAGGGAATATCACCAAAGGTCAATAATACTGTAAGGATCACAACACCCATTTGCAATATGTTTGTTTCTGTGTATGACAAGGGAGCTCAGTCTTTGAAATCTCAACCATAAAGTTGACTATAAAGACATGTATAATGACAACAGTAGTTGCCATCCAATGATGGATGAAGGAAATCTCACAAGGCCCAACCCCAAGATGAAGAACTACTGACAATTAATGGCTGCTGTTAGAGGAAGCATGGTATCCTTTGGGATCATAAAAACTGATAGTTTATCCAATCCTGTGTGCTAATCCCTAAACACATATGCATAGGAGCTATAAATAACCCCAGATTGGTGTGCATACCTCTGTGGGAGATTTGGAGTACCATGAATGCAGTGAACAAGTTCAGGCCAATTGACGGAGCAAACAAGGCATGGTGGAATGTGATGCAGTAAAAATAAAATGCCAAGTTCCTGGGGGCTGGGGTGGATAGGAGGGGATGGGGAATGGGAACATGAGGGATCAGGTTGGGTGGGTTGGGGACAGGATGGAGTGGGGGAGTATTGAAAGATATGTCTTGATAGGAGGGTCCATTTCAGAGTTAGGGAGAAACCTGGTCCCAGGGAAACTCTCAGAAATCAACAAGGGAAGACCCCAGCTAAGACTCCTAGTAATAGTGGAAAGGGTACCTGAACTGGCCATTCCCCATAATTAGAGTTGTGAGTACCCTAATTGTCATCAGAGAGCCTTCATGCAGTAATTGATGTAAGCAGATATAGAGATCCACAGCCAAGCACTGGGCTGAGCTCTGGGAGTCCTGTTGAAGAGAGGGAGAAGGGATTGTATGAACCAGGGTGGTCAAGATCATGATGGGAGAACCCATAGAGACAGCTTACCTGAGTTTCTGGGAGCTCAGACTCTGGACCTACAGCTAGGGAGCCTACATGGGTCTGTCCTAGGCCTCCTACATGGGTGTAACAGTTAGCTTGATCTGTTTGTGGGGCTCCTACAAGTAGGATCAGGACCTATCCTGGTGTTTGAGCTGGCTTTGGGGAACCTATTCCCCATGCTATGCTGCCTGGCCCAGCTTTGATTCAGGGGGAAGTACGTGGTCCTGCCTCATCTTGAAGTGCCAAGCTTTGTTAATGCCCATAGGAACCCTGCCCCTTTCTGAAAGGAGAGGGAGGAGAGGATGAAGGAGGAAGGGTAAAGTAGGCTGAGAGAACAGGAGGAGAGGAGAGAGGAGAAACTGTGATTGGGATATAAAATAAATGAATTTTTTAAAGTAATTAAACAAAACAAAACAAAACAATGGGGTCTGTGTTGATGTCCATGGCCCATGTCACAACAGAGGATCATAGGAACCATGCATATTGAAATCTGAAGGCTGAGACCTTAGTCAGCCCCACCCTTCACAGGTCCTGGAATAGTTAGTTGGTCCTCCCTCTTTCTGGACACTACAGCTGGAGAGCAGGTCCCATCAGGAAGAGATGACCCCACCTCTCACCAAGGGCATAGGATTGCTGGCTCCAACCCTCATCTGACTGAGCAACTCAGCTACCATCCAGGCCCAGATCCTGGGCTTTGGATTGGTCCACCCTAACATCTACCCCATCTATGACCTGTATGTGAAGGGACTGGTCCTATGGACCATAACTGCAGGATCTTCATGGCTTGTGAAAGAGCAGGATATCCTAGAAGATTTTCAGAGAGAGTCCAGTGATGATGGTGTGTCAAAGCCAGAGGCTTTGAACCAGACCAATGCCTCATTGCAACATCCATTTGTAGGTGGGGCTGATTGACAAAAGGGTGTACTGCATGACATACCACAGATCCCAGTGCCACTGGAACAAATAAAGAGATGTTGGAGGGGTGGGAAAGATGGAGGAACAAGGTGGCTTTTTTGTTTTGTTTTCTTTTTAATTAATTTGGGGGCCTTTTTTAGGTAAGGATGCTTCAGGGATTAGGGGAGGTTATTGAGGGACTGGGAGGTATGCAGTATTGGGGTGCATGATGTGAAATTCCCAAAGAATCAATAATTGTTATAAAAATGAAATCTCCCTAACCACCCACCAAAAAAAAAACCCATAAAATTTCATCATATTTGCCTCATCTATCTCCCAAGGCAGCTAAGCTTAGTGCCCAAAGAGAACTCTTTGACATATGATTCCCTCAATTACAAAAGATAAAATAAAAATGCTCAATATGTCGATTTCCATTTTTTCTTAGTGTGTAAAACAGTACCCATAGGACTTATATCTTTTTACATCTCCACAGAACAGAGAGGGTATCAACAATCAAGAGAAGAAAGGAAGTTTGTGAGGAGACACAGAAGTCAGGGTTTGAAACAGTTTATCTATTCACTTTTTTTGCAGACAAAATTAGGAGGTCTGTCTACAAAGTACATAAGCTTCAAAAGTGGATTGGCCCCTGATAAATTATGCATAACCTCAGTGGTGTATGTATCTCCTTCATTCCTTGGAGACAGCATTCTTTTTGGACTTCTGAGATGGAAATTCAGGCCTTTGGAGAGGGTTCATGGGCATGGACAATCAGTGCAACTTGACTGTAAGGAATTGGAAGAAAGCAAACATAGCCAATTGTTATAGGATTCTGCCTTTTGGAAACCAAATTAGAGATTTTTAGAACATTGACAGCATAAAAAAATTAAAAGTCATATACTTCAAAAATTATGCTTCCAAAACTAATAACAGAGTTGAAATAGGTGTATTCATGAAGAATGTTTGCAAATGTCTCAGAATTCCCAATCTACTTACTGAAAATGTGTTTCTTGCAAAAGATGGTAAGTAAAGGCTAAAGGAGCGGACTCCTTCCTTAAACATCAAGATATGGATGAAAGATTTCAAAGAATATATCAAGCTTAGAAACATGCAATGAAAGAAGAATGTAGTATGTTTCCCAGGAACTAGTCCAAAGATCTGTGTGTGCATGTGAGTGTGTGTGTGTGTGTGTGTGTGTGTGTGTGTGTGTGTGTATGTGTGTATGTGTGTGTATAAATCGCTAAGACACTTAACAAATTATTCAAAATAATTATTTTAGGTAATAATACTGAATTTTCTTAGCCAGGAAATGAGCACATATACACTAACATGCAGTAAATGAAAAAACTAATGGAAAGAAATGGGTCATTTATAAAGACATCATTCAAAAATAGAATTATCATTGAACAACACAACGACTGAGGTTTAAAATGTCAGCAAACGCTTCATCAACTGACTTGAAAATTCATGATTCAAAGAGAAAAGATTTGAATGAACTCTATGAAAAATGCATATTAAATTGAAGGGAACTTTAGCTGGACTAGTCACATATTTCCTAGCAAAATCTTATATCTGAAAGAATGATAGAGTAATATATCCAAAGTGTCAAGGAAGCAAAGTTTTCACCTGAGAATACATCACCCATACAATATTATTTAGAAATAAGAGAAAGATAAAGACTTCCCCAGAAAAGAAAAGCTAAGAGACTTTATTACCACTTAGATTTACATTCAAGTAAATGCTAAAGAGGACTTTTTAAAAAAGGGAATACTAACTGGAAATATGAATGCATGTGGAAATATGATGTTTATTGGAAATGATAATTATATACTAAATATCATAATATTTTACTAATGCAGCTAGTAAAATGGTTAAAAGAAAAATTGAAACTACAATAATTTATAAATAAATGGCACAAAATAGATGAACTATGATATAAAAATCATAAAAATTGGGGAGCACAATGAATTTATTTTTATTAAAGTATGCTATGAGCTTCAAATAGATTCTAATAAATATAAGATGTTTTACAGAATTTCCATAGCTACCACAAGAGAAAGAATAATAGATACACAAACTGGGAGAGAAACAAATCTTTGCACTATTCCTGAAAAGGGGATGTATAAAACATTAATTCACAAAAGAAGGCAATAATAAGGAACAAAATGCAATATAACAACAAATAAAAAACAGCAAACTCTTACCTATGAACAATTTCTATAAATATAAATGGCTTATCTTCTCCAGTTAAAATAAATCTTGGTGCTAATTTGTTTAAAAGCAAATTTTAACTACATGCTGCTTAAATGAGATTTGATTTAGGTTTAAACGCATGCATTATATGAACATTAAGGGATAGTGAAAGATATTTCACAAATGGACACCAAAGTGAGAAGTGAGCTATGCTTATGCAACAAGAAAAAGGCTATGTACCACAGTGGCGAGAAAGTTCACCATAAAATAGAAATAGGGTTGATTCATCAATGTTGCTACAAAAGCAAATAAACGTACATCATCATTAGAAGACAAAAAGTAAAAAACACACATTAGCAGTTTGGAAAGAGCAAGTAGGAAATGATATTGTAACAGCAAAGAATTTTAATCAAAAGAAAAAATAGCGAGGAAGATATAATTCTAAATATATGAACCAAACTGTAGTGCACTCAATTTTGTAAAAACTTTGCCACTAGATTTGAAGACACAGAAAATCTAAATCCAACAATAGTAAGTAAATCCAAATCAATAATAGTAGGTGATTCTAATACTCTACTTTCTAAAATAGACAGGATATTGTGACATGAAAATAAACAGAGAAATATCAGTATTAGGTAAGATTAAGTCAAATAGAACTAAAAACTATCTATAGGACATTCCACCCAAGCTATAAAGAAAACATATGCTATTCAGCAGCCTATAGAAGCTACACTGAAACACAAAGCAAAAATTAACAAGTTCAGAAAAACATTAAACAAATCCATGAATCCTTTCTGACCAGAACAGAAAAAGCTAAAATTTAACAGCAAACAAAGCTCTAGTAATCACAAAAGCTTATGCAGAGTAAATAACACATTACTGAATGATGAAGATTCAAAAGAAAATATTAAGAAAAATAATAATGCCTAGAAATGAATGAGAATGAAAACACAAGACTACAAAGCCTTGGAGACACATTAAAAGCAGACCTAAGAGCAAAAGTCATGCCTCTAATAGCCTACAAAAAAAAATCACTCTTGATTCAATTACTCAAAGGAAAGAAAGAGATAGCTCAAATTAAAAGAATGAGATATGAACATGGAAATATTACAAAAACACAGGAAATTAAGAATCAAATTGGGAATACTTTAAAATTAGAAAACTTCAAACAAATGCAAAAGTTTCTAGATTCATCCAAACCATCAAATTTAGCCAAGAAGAGATTAAAAACTTAAATAGAGTCATAATAAGGAGACTGAAACACTAATAAATGCTTCACAAGTAAAAAGCACAGTCTTGGATTCAAAGGAGAATTCTACCAGATTTTCAGTGAGGATCAACAACTAACACTTATTAAATTATTCCAAAAATATAAATAAAAGGAGTACTTCAAACTCCTTGTACAAAGCCAGTTGTTATTCTAAAATTCATATGGCCCTACAAAATCTTCCAGTGAGCCAAACAAACCTACAACAGAAAAAGATGCTGAGGAACTACAGTTTCCAAGATGCATTATATAACTACAGTAAGAAAAAAATGCATGGAACAAGCATCAAAATAGACTTGTAGATCAGTGGAACAAAATACAAGACACAGATATAAATGTATATGATTATAGCCATCTGACAAAATGCCTAAAGTGCACAATGGAGACAAGACAGCATCTTTAATAGATGGTGCTTGAAAAACTGGATGTCCACATGAATAACAGAAACACACACACACACACACACACACACACACACACACACACACACAAATATATATATTCCTGCACATCAATCAACTCAAGAGTGGATCAAATACCTCAATTTGAAATCTGAAATAATAAAACTGCTAGAACAAAACACAAAACATGGGTAGTACTCCAGTTGCCCAGTGATTTAGACTAACAATGAACTATACATCAAAGGGAACAAACAATTGAATGAAGCAGAATTTCAAACAGTGGGAGACAATCTTTACCAGCTTTCCATCTGGTAGACTAACGCATAGAAAGTAATGAAATCATAAACAAAGGGTCAAGAAAAGGAATTACTTGATTAAAGGAAGCCTATGGTTCCAAACAGAGAGTTCTCAAAAGAAGAAACAAATATGGCTAAGAAATGTCTCAAGAAGTCAAGGAGCTGGGGAGGTGAAGAATATGATCAAAGTATACTACATGAAAAAAATGTAAACTGGAAAAATATTCCTGTGTAATTAGAAAAAAAATGCCAAATTCTACTTTGAAATTTGATCCTACCACAGTGAGAATGGCTAAGACCAATTAATCATTAATAAATGCTCATTAGAATGTGGGGAAAATGAATCTCCAAGTCTAGAGTACTTTCTATTGCTGTGATAAACATTATGAACAAGAGTAACCTGGAGAGGACAGGGTTTACCTGTCTTCAGAAGATGACAATGCATTACTGAGTAAAGCCAAGAGAGCAACTCAAGCAGGGCAGGGGATTAGCAGAGATCATCACTAAGAAACACTGCTTATCGGCTTGTTCTCATAGCTTTCTCACTCTGCTTTATTTTGCAACTGCCGACCACTTGTGGAGGTGGGCACCACTCAAGGTGGATGGGATTCTCCTATGTCAATTATTAATCAAGAAAATGAAGCCCATCCCCCTTTACCCTATTTCTATTCTTTTGTATCAGTAACCAGTTCACAGAAAAACTTTCTACTAGGGACTCCAGTGCTCAGACTCAGGTATTTGGACCATCACTATCCTATTTGCAGTTAAGATCTCTCAGAATCACTCTTATTACAGTAGCTTGAACTCCTACCACCCCAAGTCCATTCCCTAGGGAAACTGCTTCATGGTGAGAACCCAGGCTCACCTAATGCTTTTACCCCTGTTCCTCCAGACTTCCTCTTAGTCTTGCTGAATCGTGCATTCAGGAGTCTCTCCTCCCAGCCGACCATGATTCACTTGGGACACCTACTCTTGGTTCTGACCCAGATAATCCCTTTTCTTCCCTCTCAGACTTCCCTTCTGTATCTCTATTCCTGTATGTCAGTCACCGATTCTAAGAAACGTTTCCTACCAGGCACTCTCAGCGACCACACTGGGCTGGGAATCATAGAGCAGGCTATTCACTATCCTTCCTGTCTTTTATCAGCATCTCTCCAGACTTCCTCAAAGTCCTGTAGCAGTCTTCTCTAGGCCCTCTCAGCATTTTCTCGAAACCCACCATTTTTATTCCTTTGTGTCACCCACCAACATGCAGAAGCACACTGTATCAGGTACTCCACAGCTCTCACATTTCCTAGGATTCATATTGGGCAAAAGCAACCAAAGACCAGAACAAAGACAAGTCCAGATATCTACATACACACACACACACACACACACACACACACACACACACACACAAACACAAACATCATAACTCCACATGCCTAAATCCCAGTGTAAAAGTACAATAATGAACAGCCAATACAATATGCCTCCACCAGAAACCAGGAACCCTGTGGTGATTCAGCTTAAGCACAAAACAAAGAATTCAGAATATCAAATAAGATTTAAGACTTTAAAGATATTATGAATAAATGACTTATTTGAAAACACAAATAGTTGAATGAAATAATGAAAGCAATTTATCATATGAAAATAGAAATAGAATCACCAAAGAAAACCAAACTGTATTACAACTGGAAATCAAAAAATTAGGATGTCAAACAAAACCCACAGAAGTAAGCCTCATCAACAGATTAAAGAACATGAAAAAGAGAATTTCAGGTCTTAAAGAGAACATTAAATCTAAAAAAAACATTGATGTACAGAAGAAATCTGGGACACTGAAAAAAAGGCACAGAAAATATTAACCAACTCACAGAAGAAAACATTTCTCCAGTCTAAAGAAAAAGCTGCCTATCGTGGTATAAGAAGCATTCATAACTCCAAAAAGACTGCACCAGAAAAGAAATTCCCCATGACATATAATGATCAAAACATTAAATGTACAAATCTATGAAAGGATACTACTAAAAGCTGCAAGAGAAAAAAGACAAGTGACATACAAGAAAGGCCCAGTAGAATAATGACACCTGAGTTTTTAAGAATATTTTGAAAGCCAAATGGGCATGGACAGATGTTCCTCAAAATAAGATACCACAAAATGCCTGCCCAGATTACTGTACCCAAAGAAACTATCCAAAAAAAAAATTGCATGATAAAACCAAATTTAAGCAATTTCTATATACCAATGCAGCTTTACAGAAGGCCATAAAAGGAAATCTTCCATTTGTAGAGGTTAACCACATACAAGAAGACCTAAGAAATAAAGAGTGAAAAATAAATCAAAGGAAATGGAAAACCCACAACATAACAACAAAACAATATGAGTCAATATGCACTTCTCATTGATAACTTTCAATACTAACAGTTTCAATTCCCTTAGTAAAAATACACTTTACTCATGAGACTCTTTTTAACTCTCAGAGTATAAATTGTCTGACATTCTGAGTAAAGTTGGCTTTGCATGAGGTTTTAGTCTGCCTCTTTTTTTTTTGTTTTTTGTTTTTTTTTTTTGTTTTTTTTCAAAACAGGGTTTCTCTGTGTAGTGTTTGGTGCCTGTCCTGGATCTCGCTCTGTAGACCAGGCTGGCCTTGAACTCACAGAGATCCACCTGGCTCTGCCTTTCAAGTGCTGGGATTAAAGGCGTGTGCCACCACCAGCCGGCTAAGTATGCCTCATTTTTAGGACCCATTCTCCCAGATCCCACTACCTCTAGACCAGTTTAACAGCTAGGAAATGGAAATGTCCTTCAACTGGTAAATGTATAATCAAACTGTGGTACATGCACTATGGAATACTAATCAGCCATACAAACAATGCAGTCATGAAATATGTAGGTAAATAGATATACTGGGAAATATTAAGTCGATCGAAGTAACACAAACCCAGAAAGGCAAGTGCTACATTTTCTCTCTTGTATGTCATGCCTAGTTTTAAAAATCAGATGTGAGTCTATAGCTTGGAGTAACCTCAGAAATCAGAAAATTAAATAAAGGATCATGACTGAGGAGGTTGCTTGAGAACATAATATCAGGATCAAAATGATATGAAGGAGGAAATGGGGAAATTGGGAGGGAGAGTTTTAACTAGTGAGGGGAGAGGGAGGTCAGTATAGAGGGAGATGGAGAGAGGAAGGATAAATACACTGATGAGGTTGGCAAAAGTCATAAGGAACCCTTCTATGCAGGGGAATCTATGCCCAACACTGCTTGAGTAACCAAGAACCTGAGATTAGATAGCTCAGAGAAGTAGGGTAAAATCAAGCACTATTGGTCTAAAAAAGAAAAAAAAGTGTCAATAAAATGACTCCCAGTGATACTCTGCTCTGCTCATGGATCAGTCGCTTCTCCAGTCATTATATGGCAAGCTTCCTCTGGAAGCAGATAGAAACAGATGCAGGGGACCACAGCCAGATATTACATGGAGAGAGAGAGAGAGAGTGTGCTAGGAACACACAGTTCTAAATAAGATGCCTTCATTAAATACCCTCCCCTCGGAACTCAGTAAACCCCTTGGAAGAGTAGGCAGAAAGATTGTTAAGACTCATAGGGGATGGAGGATACCAGGAGAACAAAGCTCTTTGAATCATCTGAGCAAGGTACATATTAACTCACATATACTGAAGCAGCAAGCACAAGGCCTACATGTGTGTGCACCAGGTCTTCTGCATATGTATTATAGCTTTCAGCTTAGTGTTTTTATTGGACTCCTGACCATGATAATGAATGGGTCTCTGACTCTTATGCCTGCTCTTGGAACTCTTCTCCTCCTGTTGCCTTGCATGTCCAACTTCAATATGATAGGTTTTGTTATATCTTACTATATTTTATTTCATCATGTTTGGTTGTTATCTCTTAGAAGCCTGTTCTTTCTAAAGAGAAACAGAAAGCGGGTGGATCTGGACAGGAGGAGAGGGGAGGGGAGGAGTAACTGGGAGTCATAGAGGGAGTGGAAACAATAATCAGAATATATGAGAAAATATTCTATTTTCAATAAAAGAAAGATGAAAACAACAACAACAACAAGTCTTAAGGGATATCATAGTATTTGATAGTTACTTAAATATAAAATATAAGTATATCTAAGTCCCTGTTGCTGAAGGTATATATTTCAGGACACAGGACTCTGAAAACTTGAGCTCGGTCATAGCTGAAAGCCTCTTTTGAGGACTAGCTGTCACAGTGTTAGAAAGTGCTATGGAAGTTGATAAAGGAGAAAACACTCAATGGCCATATATTGAACCTATGAACAACTGACCAGTATGGAAAAATATCCCTAGCGTGCAATAGTGGCACTCCTATCTGGGAAGTAACCAGCTCCTGTCTAATTGGATTTAAGATCCTCTCCACATAAAGGGAATCATGCCAGGTATTGGAAACATAGCCAATTATATGCAGACTAATGAGGTCACAGATCATAGAGCACAAACTACTGCTTGCACTTTACTAGATGAACGTAATTCCTCACGGCCTTCTAAATACATATCCATATGCCCACAGATAAGCGTAGGTCTCACTCTTCATCAATATATCTTCTTTATGAAACATACAGAGATCCAATACTGGTCAAAACGCAGAGAACAACTGCCTATTAGATGCTCATGCTCAGTTGATTATATTTGCAACATGACTCTCCACTTAAGGCTCAGAGAAATTTGGCGCCAGAACGTGGGGCAGGAATTTCCACTTAAAATCTGAGAAAGCATAAAAAGAAAATTCTAAAACAGAGCTAAAACAGCTTCCTAGTTGTCTTTCTCAAGTTAGCCTGTGGGCTTTAGCTACTACTGTATGGCGGGTTCCTGGCGTGCGTGTTTGACCTGCAGTATGGCGGGAATGAGGCATCTGCAAGTGGCACATTAAGCTGCATGGTGGATTTAGCCTTTGCTAGCACAAAACAAAAAGAAGAGGTTTCTGGGCTAAACGCAGCTTTGATAGAAGCATAGACTCACAAAGGCTCCCAGAGCTGACAGTAAATGTATCACCGCCATGTTGGGAAGCTGAGGTGGGTGGAGGCAGCAGCCATATCGCCGTTTCAGTCTTAGAATGCTGCAGTTTAAAGAAACAGGTTCACAATAAGACAGATTCAGATGGAACAAGACTTTAA
>CABHPQ010171182.1:0-44708 GCA_902168405.1 Peromyscus aztecus
TATGTTACCAGCACTTCTTGGTTTACTAAAATAAGATATTATTATAATATCTTCCTCAGATTCAGTGACTCATTAGAATAACCCATGGAACTCAGGAAAGTGCTGTACTTATAAATAGCTTTATTATAGAGCATGGAGTTCAGGGAAAGCCAACTAGAAGATAAACAAGCCACAATTTGGTGTAAAGGTATCATTTTATGCCCTCTTTAGGGTTGGCATCCTCTTAGTATATCAGTTTCCACCAACCCAGGGCCAACCCCATCAACAAGCTCCAAAACATCCAAATAGTAAACGATTTTATTCTAGAAATATGATTGGATAAATCACTAGCTACTGGTGAATGGATGAGTTCAGTGTTCACTTCCAAATCCTGGAGATTGAGATCATGGGTTGAAATTTCTAACTTTATATTCATATGGATGACTCTTCTGGTTTCCACTCTGAAACTATCTAGGGTCCATAAATCGATTTGTTATCACAAACTGAGGCAGGATCCAAAGAAGTTTTATATGAGTTAAAGGGCACTCTTGCTACTCGGGATGTAACAGGGTTTTCAGGATCTGTAGCTGAAACATGGAACAGTAACACACATTTATTATTCTACCACAGAGTCTTCCCTAAACTCCAAGCATTACATGTACACCAATCATAACTTCCACAACTTCCTTAGTTGTGATCTCAACATACCAAAATAATGTCTCTGAAAATTATTTAAGACTGAATGGACTGATGATAATGATAGAAATGTATTTTTGTGCATGTAAAAGAATAAAAGTGGAAAATTCTTTGGGACTACAATCTTTATCTTTAGTTCTAACTAACCATTACATTCACAAAAGGTAAAATAAGTCTGACGGTTTGCACCAATTTCTATAACTTGGCTGCTGTTGTTTCTACCTCTCTTCTTTGTATATTGGTTGCCTATTACTGTTTTAGTTTTTGTTGCCATAGTTACATATCACACAACAACTTCAGTTTCAAAAGTTGATAACTGACTTAAACTGTTTAAGATGTTAGATAATAATAAACAAGAACTGGCTAAGGTTGCTTACTGAGAACTAATTCCTGTCTTTGCCTTTTGCTTTATAATACCTCCCTATCGTCAACTGAATGGAGGTCTGCAGCAGATATACAATCTGGATAATAATATCTAACAGATATTATTTTGGTATGTTGAGATCACACGGGTCCTAAGGAAGTTGTGGAAGTTATGATTGGTGAACATGTAATGCTTGGAGTTTAGGGAAGACTCTGTGGTAGAATAATAAATGGAGGTCATCCTGACACCTGTGTCTCCGCTTGCTGTGACAAAATGAAGAGAAGCTGGCAACTTCTCCATTGGCTCTAAGAGGCTTCATCTGCTCACATGTCCTTGACTAAAACACAGTGACTCTCTTGACTCAGTTGCAGGTACCAGAATCCTATCTGCTTCATGTAGGAAATCCAAACATTCAATCTATTTTTCGGGAAACATTTTGACTAATTGAAAGAAACGTCTTTGCCTATGCAACCACATATCATTCAGAGCCTGTGATAATGAGCGGAGTGGCCATGTCTTTTATTGACTGCTTGCCAAGAGCTTGGGTTTTCAGTGGGCTTTCAAATTCAAACTGTTTCTCCTTTTTATGTTCTACTATTTGGAACTGAGGTGTAGTCATGTTTCCAATCCAACAAGTCCTTGTATTTGGGGACATTCCTATTTGCTTTCAGAATGATTTTTGATCTCTTTCTTTTCCTCTGATATTTGCCAAATGTTGTCAATAACAATCACATGCTATTTAACATTCTATTTTCCATTTCTTTCTGGGATTATATTAGTGGGTTTCTGAGTAAAAATTGAAATATCAAATGTTTTATACCAGATGCCATGGGTACCTTTTCAGGTTTCTCTGTTTACCTCATCTTTACACCAACCATATGTCTTGACTGTGTTGTTTCAGCAACCATCTCATAACAATTTCGATGACATTGGGAAAAGTCTATGTTGATGGTTATCTCCATTTGCTCTCTTTTTCTTCTAGGTCAATGAATTCTATTTCTCTTCACTTTGTTATATTCTGAGGCTTATGTATTTTTCCTCTCACACTCTGAGAAGCTACTAGAAAGAAACTGGACAATAAAAGAGCTTCTATTGAGGTCTACAGCTCTCATCAGAGTTTCTCTACATAGATATACAATCTGGATTCAGGGAATTAACTCTCTCACCTCTTGCTGTTTTAGGTCTGATGTTAATAGTTTCTCTGAAGTGTTAAAACCCAAGCATCTTTTCTTGTCAGTTTCTCCAACTTCTGATGTCTACAAATTTGTGAATTCTTCTTACATTTAAGTATCATTAAGTACCTATTTTGATGGGTTTCATGTAGCATGAGTCTTAAAAGTTCTTATTAACAAAATCAAACCCGAGCCAGGTATTGGGGTAAATGCTGGAAGGTCAGAGAAATAAAACAAGCCACAGCTATCTCACCTCGCTGGATCCTCAGCTGGTCTTGCTTCCTCAGACTGGAAGCCTCTATGTCCTCATATCCAAATGACTCTCAGCTGAACTGCTGCTAGAAGCCTGAATGATTAACCAGGCCAAATGCTTCTCCAGGCCAAATGCTTCTCCAGGCCAAATGCCTCTCCAGGCCAAATGCCTCGAGTTTCTTCACGCCTTATATACCTTTCTGCTCTCTACCACCACTCCCTGGGATTAAAGGCTGGTTTACTGGGATTAAAGGCATGTGTCACCACGCCTGGCCGTTTCCAATGTGGCCTTGAACTCACAGAGATCCAGAGGGATTTCTGTCTCTGGAATACTAGGATTAAAGGCGTATGCTACCACTGCCTATCCTCATGTTTAATATTGTGGCTGTCCTGTTCTCTGACCCCAGATAAGTTTATTAGCATACACAATATTTTGGGGAACACAATACCACCACAGGTTTCCTTTCAGACTGGGTTGCATTCTAAGACTGCACAATTTCTATATTTTTGTAATTTAGCATAATAAAAATGTATTCCTTCCTAGGTCAACAATCCATCATGGTTGTGGGAGAGGCTTTGTAAATATTCTGTTGTAAATATTCTGCATCATAGCCTTTACTTTCTTCCTGCTTCCTTGAGCTGAACAGTAGGAAGTCTTTAAGGTTACTCATGTGTAGTCCTCTGTCTCTCTGCCTGGATGTTATAAGCATGATTCTTTGGTGGTATTTTAACTCACGAAGGAACATCACTAACAAAAATTCTAGCATGCAGCCCAAAGTAAGTACATTCAGACAAATTTTAGAATGAAATAATTTACATGTGATTTCAGAGTAAAACATTTCAATTAAGGGAAATATGCCATGTCAACTTTATATCTGTAAAGAGTAAGATGGTGGTTTATATATAAAGAGGATAGGATTACATTTTACAAAAAAGCAAAGAAAAGAGCATCTATTGATACAAATCTGAAGCTGTACAATTAGCCAAAAATTGTAACGTTATGAATAACTGAACAACATCACAATGTGTTGGACCATGTTTATGAGGCCTCCAGATCTGCTTAGAATTATCCAACCCCTTAATTATCCATCTTGCCTTCACCCCAGATCAGCCCCAATGATAGCTTCCACTCTTACTCTGGGCCTTATAGCAGTCTTAAGTCATTTTTGTCTCCTCCTTCAATTGATTTAGCATCCCAGACTGAGATAGGTACTGGCATTAATGTTTTATCATCCTCATGGCATGAGTTGAAGCAGTTCTAATGCTTCTTATGAACTGATGTGAGCCTCCTGGATTACAGACATGCTAGGTTCTCCAAAAGCTATCTAAAGGAGAAAAGTAGAATTATCATGTGAAATGGTCTTTGACAAAAGCAAATCATGAGACTGGTCTAAGCATGATGCTGAACTGCTCTCCTTCCTCCCCTGGTCATTCTGAGCTGGTGCATTTATGAGTTGACTAATGGCTGTGACAAAACACCTTACAAGAACAACCCAAGAAGGAAGAGTTCATTTTGCTCACAGTGTCAGGCTGATTTTCCCAAGGCTGGACAGTTATTGAAGGACAAAGCAGAAGTTTAAGTGCAGAGAGCCCAGGTCCAGGACTCAACCTCTTACCCACTCTACCATCAGGACTGCTTATTATACTCTAATGTGAAGAGTGTCTTCAGAAAAGACTAAAATGCCTGATCACTGTGATCTATGTCTAGTGACTATTTGCTATCATGATGCTTTAAAATATGTATAATTTCTAGTTGCAAAACAGGGTAACCATTTTCTACCAAAATGCAGAAAATAGCATAAGTTGCATCAATTTCATCAGTAGAATCAGTATCTGAGATTCCTAAAAGGTAGTCTTTATGTCTTCTCTTGCTCTAGAATATATAATAGAATACATAACTTAACTCTCAGATAACTTGGAGATTCTATTATATATATAGTTTGGGTCTTTCATGAAAATGAAATACACAGATTTTATTTTAATGTAAAAAGTATCTCATTTCTTATTTTATCTTTTTATATGTGGTCATTGTTTTGCTTTTATTTTTACACAGTGTTGCCATGGTTTCTATTTAGTCCTTTGTTATAGGATGTAATTGAGGAAATGTATTCCATAGCTGTAATGTGACTTTTACTTCAGTTTTTAAAAACACACATTTTGGAGTTAGTAAACTTCAATTTTATTCTACTTTGTTCTAGTTGGCAGAAGAGCCTGTGAAGATGTCAGGAGCAAAAATAGGATGTGAACAATACATTGGCAAGGAAAGGAAGAGAATTTGGCAGGCTTTTTCATGACTAGCATCAACTACTAACTGTCTATGTAGCACTTGCAATTACACAGAATGAGTTTCTTTGCTTTATAAAACCAGTGAATCCACAGACCCAGATATGCCACTTATTTTATGCAAATGAGTGTTGTCTATAAAACAATTGTGACTCAAACAACTGCAAACGTTAATTGTTCTTTGAAGTCAAGATATGAGTTTTGAAGCTTGTTGCCAATGCTACTTTCTTTCTACATAGTTTCCAAAGTTGAATTTAATTTATTTTGAATTTGTATACAATGCTTTCATACTTCCTCACAACTCATACTAATTGAAGTTTTGTGGAATGGTTTAAATACAAAATACTCTGTCAAGATTTATCAAGATCCTCAATAATCCCAAAGATGTGTCCTTATTTGAAATGATGCATTTACTTTCTTTCGTTTGCCTTGGCTTAGCAGCAGGTAGTTCATATGCTGCCTATGATAAAGTATTGTTACTACTAACATTGTAGTTGATTCTTTGCAATTACTCCATTTTGAAATAGACTATCATAGCATTCATACAGTGATCCCTGTTTATATTTGAGAACCAAATGAGTTTTATTGTGTTTTAATTTCCCCAATACTGTGATAGTGTAAATTAACCAAACTGGTATGTACTGCGTTGATGCTAAGAGGTGACAAGTAAATCTTTATTTTGTTGCCAATGGCTTCCTAATTCTAGCTGTGCTCATCTTTAGCAATGTAAAGTTGAGGTTTTCATGGTCATTCTTGATGGTATTTCTCTAAAATGCTAGTCTCTATCTCTGGTGTTGACTTTGCTAGATGGTTATCCTGAGGTTAATGTATGTCTCGGCTTCTTAAATGGAGATCAAACAGTCCCAGAAGAGAAAGTTGGTCCCCCAGAGGCCAAGAATTCTTAGTAAAATTTGGTACATTTTCCAAGAGCAAAGGTTTCCTTAAAATTCTTTTGAAGTAAAAACAATTTAAATTAAGAATATGAAATACTTTTATGCTAAACAACTGAAAACAAAACTTAATGTTTAAGAAGTACTTGAAACTATGATGAAAGCTCTCTCCTGACATGGAGACACAACTGTCCCTCTCCTGTTTCTCAACCCCTACCCTTCTACTAAGCTTGAATATCTACTTTGCCTATTTCTAAAGGGAT
This sequence comes from Peromyscus aztecus, assembly GCA_902168405.1. Taxonomy (NCBI): domain Eukaryota; kingdom Metazoa; phylum Chordata; class Mammalia; order Rodentia; family Cricetidae; genus Peromyscus; species Peromyscus aztecus. Next base: position 5,900 of record CABHPQ010171182.1, read on the forward strand.
TTCAGAAGCAACCACACAAATATAATTTAAATATGGCATATAAATATGATACTAATATTACCTTAGATCTTCTAAGGCAGTGTGAAATATCTTGAAAATCTTATGTCATGGTTAATATTTGCTGTCAAGGTGACAACTTCTGGAATCCCCTAGGAGTCCAAAACACTGGCTATTCCTCAGAGGGGCTTTCTAGATTAGGTTACTTGAAGTAGGAAGACCCATCATACTGAGCTGTATAAAAAGGATAATGTGATCTAAATGCTGAGATTCTTCTCTTTGCTTCATGACTGGGCATTGAATGCTACCAGTTGCCTCATGCTCCTGTGTCCATTCTGGTCTTTTCAACTATGGAAATGTATTCTCCCATGGTTCTGGAGGTTAGGAGTCCAAGATCCAACTGCCAGCAGACTTGGTTTCTCCTGGACCTCACTGCTTGCATTGTGGAGAACTGACTGCCTTCTTTCTGTATTGGTATGTGACCTTTCCTCCATGTAAGTTCTAATCTTATCTTAATGCCCAAGTGCAATAGTGTCTTCGAAAGTTTAATCAAATGTGTAAACTTCTCCCTTAAAACCCAGATTCTATTCTTCATGGAATTGGATTTCCATTGTTCATGAGCTAGAGACAAGTCTTTATCATGCTGTATAAGCCCCTCACAAGCCTGTTCCCTCATTTGCCCCAGCCCTTCCTTTATCTACTGTTCTCAGTTTTCAGTCTTGAGGAATACTGTATCTTGGTCTTTTCACATATGTCCAGTCATGGAAGTGGTCTTCCTTTTTGCCTTCGCTTAGTGGATCCCTTCCCTGCTTAACAGCATCTTAGAAAAAAAAAAAAAAAACTCGCGTATTAAATAAATATAGCCTGTTCTCCCCAAGTCAGTAAACAGCCCGTGGTAAAACTTCATAATACTACACTGCACTCACTGTAGCACTTACACTGCAATCAATCTGTATTTATATACATCTCATTAAGAGTTTTCTATATCACCGCGTTTTTCCTAAATATGTTATTAATAAAGGTCTGAAATACAGAGTTGCCATAGTCTCCATGAATGGTAATACTGCCATATTGCATGTCTCATTCATTTGAAACTTTACCACTGGCATACTTTTCTGAATGAATTTTTGTTAAAACATATCCAATGATACAATTTGTAAGGGAATGGCTAGCTATTTATTTGACTTTACTTTTGGGGCTGTTTTCTAAGATAGAACTATATTCAAAGCTTGGAGTACACTCACCTTACTTTTCTGTCTCTGTGTAATATTCTCACTCTCTGTTCCAACCCAGCAATATTCTATTTCTAAGCAGTTCAAGACTTACTCTCCCTAGAAGCCTACCTCAGCTTTTCAAGAAAGGATTGGCAGAATCTTTATGATTTTAACTCTTAATTTTGTTACTACTTATTACCACTGATACATCTGCTGTACATTATTGGGAGATAGTTCTAAGTCCAAAGCTTGTCCTGGGGCCCTAATATATGGTTAAGGAAGGTAGATCCTTGTCTCAAACCAGGAACATGCTTGGCTAGGCTAGTAATAGCCTGGAGTCAGGGCCTTGGGGGAGCTATCCTATAAGATCCTGGGAACTCAACTTTTCCCCACTTTGAGGGCAGTAGTTATCAGCCCCAAGGCAGCTAAGCACTCAGTCCATGAGATGCACTTGAGACATCCTCCTTTTATGCAGTACTGTTTTATTTCTTTCCTGCTGTCTTCTTCCCATTGTATGAAAGCTTTCTGCTGATTTTGTCCCATTTTTCCTCTGATATATGTATATATTGCTTACTTCTTAATAAATTTGCTTGGCATAAGCCATCAGTTTATGTAAGATCACCTGATCCCAACTCCTGCCTTCTTTATTTTCTCATCCCCAATTCTTTTCTTGAAGGAACAAGTTAGATAGCAGTTATAAAACACATGCTTTTATTTTAGCCTTTCTCTACTAAAATTGTGTTATACTTGTAACTAATTTCTTAAAAGAATTTATTTAAAGAGCTTTCTTATATAAATTGGGGTGTTTAAAAACCTCATAAAAATAATCTCCAAACTATTTGTTTCTTTGAAATTCCTGGAGCAAGAAAATGCTTCTGTGATTTAATAGAAAAATACACTTCTTTGTGTCAATTATAAATGTTTGTTTAGAAATAGTTAAGATGTGAAATATCTGATAGGCTATGTGGTGGTTAGTTTTGATTGTAGACTCAACACAGTGTAGAAATACCTGGAAAAAGAATTTAAATGAGGGATTGTCTAGGTTTGATTGATCTGTGAGCATGCCTGTGAGATTGTCTTAGCTGAGGTAACTGGGTGGCATCATTTCATGGGCTGGACCCTGGCCGGAATGAAAAGGAGAGAACTACGTGAGCAGTAGCATGCATGCTTTAATACATTATTCCCTGCTCTTGGCTGTGATTGTAGGGCAACGACTTTTCTACAGCTCCTGCCTGCCACTGTCACCTCTCATGTGACTGCCACGACAGATTGTACTATGAGCTAAACAAACTCTTTCTTTCCTGTTTCTTTAGTGAGGGTATTTTATCACAGCAAAGGAAATGCTACTAAGACAGGGTACTTTCTGAGGAAATGATCCAGGGAAAAGCTGCAGTACTCAAAGTTAGTCATATTTCTTTCTTCTTCATATATTTTATTTTTAAGCTCACTAGAAAGTGTAAACACATCTCACAACTGGTGAAAGCGCTAGTAATAAGTGGACATGGAGAGCTCAGAGGAGTGTTGGATATCACCTCCTCCAACACTCAGGGAGCATCCTAGAAGAGGATCACGAAGAATGTAAGACTGGAAGATGAGGAGGGATGCTTTGAAATGATATCATCTGGCTATGACACAGCTGTTGCAATCATGAACATACAGCAGCTGGGGTCACCTGCATAGGACCTGAGAAAAAAGCACATGGAAGTTGGAGAGGGACTGGTTGGGAAGAAGTCAGGAGCCAGCAGGAGTAAGAGAAGATACGAGAAAGTGATGGGAAGTGAATATGATTGCAATACACATGTACACACGTATGGTATTGTAAAAAAAAATTAATGGTAAAAATGCCCATAAGGTAATGCAAAAATGATCAGTATCATTTTAGGAGGTTTTCTGCGTATAGGAAATATTTCTAATCAGTGTATAGGATATCAGATAACAATATTAAGTTTTTTCATTTGTGATATTTTGTTCCAGTTTAACTTGCCCCTGCAGGTTGCTGTACTACGGATTTTTACATTTAAAGCCGTCACGTTGAACATTGTCTTTATACTTATGGATGTTAGAGGAGCATTGTTGTTGGAGAGCTTCTCTCCAGGTCCTAATTGTGGAACTGTGGGGCTTAGTGAGACCTAGAGAGAAGCTCTCCAACAACAGAGCATCAGCAAGTAGACTGTGGCTTTTCATGGCTCCCCAGGGGATGGACTCTACTACCAATTGCACCTGAACCCAGAAGACTGTAGAGCAGAGGACAACACGATGCAGAACATTTAACATCTGCCAACAGGCACCACCATTCACAGATACAGGTACAAATGACTTTCCAGAGATAATATATCCTGAAAAACTAAGCTGAAAAAGCCAGCCCCACTGTTTATCCACTTCAATATATGACATACTAGATTAGTAACTAACCAATATAGCCCAAACCATCAGGCATTATCCTAGAATATATATACCAGGTACAGAACGAGCTATGTTCTTTAATCCTGAAGCTGAATAAGCAAAGCATGTGACTACACATGACTACTATTGGCCAGCTATGTAAATAAGTAGACTTTGAAATTGCTACTGAAATTATTACCATCTTATCCGCCCTTGGAGTTAAAAATGTTGAGAGTTTAAGGACCAGAAACCTTCAAAACTTACAATATCTGTTGGAAAGTAACTCTTTTAACATAAATGTGCCGATGTACCAGTGTTGGCCTCCACTGTCACCAAGGTCTTCATGATTAATTTGTGAGTGAAACGGATAAATGATCCATCCTGTTTTCTGGAAGATCCTCCCGTATGTTCCAGGCTGAATCTACTATGGGTCATTTTCAATAGAAGGAAGAACTGTATATGGGTAGAACAACTGACTGAACTTTGCAGAAAATTCAGGCCTCACACACATTAGAACATTTAATGAGAGGGCAGTCAGAAAGAATACACTTTTCTATAAATAAGTGAATTTGAAGTTTCAAAGAGCTACATCAATTGTTAACTATGGAAAATAACACAGTATATAATCTTACATATTTTACACATACAAACCATAAATTTGCATGTGTAACTAAGAGAAATGTGAAATCAGGCAGTAGTAATAATGTAATTATTGATTCTTTCATGTATTTAGATAAACTCCATGGGTTAATCTTTGAAAGCTTTGTATTGATTTTAATTTATTCCTGTTTCTAACTACCCTGATTGTGCAGGACCATGTAAGAGGTGTGTCTATCCATCCTACTCACACTTGGGCAGGTGTTTGGAAGGTCCAGAAGCCTTTGTAAGAACAGTAACAAAGACACGGAAAATCCTGATGGCTAAGTATGACAAGAGGAGTCTGCATGGTTTGGGGAAAGGTTCCACATTTTTATTCTCACTTCTCTCTAAACTCAAAAATTTCAAACTAGTATGGAGTCAGCACGGCTCACTATAGGGATCAGAAGAGCAAGAGACCCCAGGGTCAGTTCTTCTGCCAGCTCCCACACAAGCCCACTCTCTGTAAAACGCTCACAAAAGCATTTGACACCTGAGCATTTCAGCTAATGAGCCTTCACATTCCTTTTTGAAGCAACACTTTACAACTAAATTCTGCAGGTTTTTTTTTTTTTCAGAGTAACCATCTCTTTCTACCTGTCAATATCACACATCCATTTTTTCAAGAAATTCTTGTTAAATAGACTTTATATTTATATAATGGCACAGTTACAAATATCTGCCGATGTACTGAGTAATTTGGAAATACGTGTTTAAGGGAAAAAATTGACTGATGGAAAACAAAAATATTCAAAAAATTAAACAATACTAAATAAATGGAAAATATGACAAACTGAGATAGTTATTAAACATAATGAGTTTGATATTACTGCATAGAACAACAGATTATAAATTTAATGAGCTTATCAAGGAACAGAGCAGAAGGGCTTACACAGTAAATGCAGAGGGGTCAGGAACAGAAGAGATTAGCTGAAGAAATAGTGGCACATTAAGGAAAAAATGATTTTTTTTAGAGCTTATGGTTTATCTGCTTAAAAAGTAAATCTCATATTGTACTTTCCCTTGCTGATTTTTTTCTGCTGAATTATTGTCCTGTGTCTTGTGTGTATTGATAGGAGAAGAACAGAAGGATTTATTTTATCTGTGGTATTTACTACATTTAACATTCTAATTCTTATATCTCTGCCTACCCAGGTTTTCTCTGAATAAACACAGCAACAGAAAAAGAAACTGATAGAATAAAAAAAACGTGACGCACACATACAGCAGAGAAGGGGGTTATTTTGGATAATATTTCTTCAGTTTCTCCTGCTTAATTAGATTTTTGGGCTAAGTCTCTAAGCAATTATCTTCAGATTTTGCTTTTTTCTTGTATGTTGTAAGAGTGGAGTGAGCCGGGCGGTGGTGGCACACGCCTTTAATCCCAGCACTCGCGAGACAGAGCCAGGTGGATCTCTGTGAGTTCGAGGCCAGCCTGGGCTACCAAGTGAGTTCCAGGAAAGGCGCAAAGCTACACAGAGAAACCCTGTCTCAAAAAACCAAAAAAAAAAAAAAAAAAAAAAAGAGTGGAGTGAGAGCGATGATGAAAACAGCCAGTTGGGAGCGATGTTAGGATCTGAATATTAGCGGGAGGGGCAGGGCTCACGGCTGGTGAATTCCTTGAAACGTACAGTAGCAGCTGTCAAAACAGGCCTTTGAGCTGGAAGCTGAAAAGGAACTGCTGTTCTTAAGCACAGAATATCTGGCATACTCTTCCCCATTGAAATACTTCCTGTATGGCCTATCGGGATTCATTGTTTCTACTTTTATTGGCTGCATCCATAGGCATCATTTTAAACTGAAATTATTTTTCAATGAGTTAGTGGCTGATAGGCCATCCTTTATTTTAAAAATCCATTTATAAATAAATAAATAAATAGCCATTTACTAAGATGACTATTCATTCAACAAACACATTGTATGATAGTCATGAAAAAGTGTTTGGTTGTGGAGATACATTGTAGTTAATAAATGCATGAACGTAAGTTTTAGACATTAAGACTCAAGTTGGGAGTGATTTTGCAGATAAGCAGTTTCTTGAGAGACTACCATTTCCTTTACTGAGGCTTTTATTAGTATATATGGTATTTATACAATAGCTATGACATGCTAACATCCTTATATATTTTCCCATCCAAGGAATATTATTCAGTTTGTTATTAGAAAAGAAAATTGATAATCAATGCTGCTAAACAGTTGACCTAAGGTTTCATTGTGTCTGAAAGATTCTACAGTAGCTTCCCTTGACCACTGTCGAGAGTCCACACACTGTCCATTCCTTCACTTTGGGAATAAAGGGAATCTGTTACATTCTTCTAACTAATGGAGTATGGCACATGTGGTAAGATATCCCTTTTCAGTCATACCTTGACAATGGGTTTCTACCATGGAGTCTTCTCACTGGACAAGTGAATTATGTGTCCACATTAGGGAAGCCTAGCTATCAGGGATTGTTGGTGACTCTAAGAACTTTGGGCAGGCAAGAGTAGCCTCTGCATAACTGTCAGTGAAATGCTTAGACCTACCACCTAAAGGAAGTGTCTTCTGTTAGCCAATATGGGAAGTTTGAAAAGACAGTTTCTGTTTGAAGCTCTAGATGTGAACCTGATCCTACCTGCCTTGTACAATCCTGAGCAGAGAATCCTATTAAACTATCCCTCAATTCCTCATCCACAGAATCTTTACATCTGTAGGTGCTCAATTTTAAGTTGACATTGCATAGCTATTCATTGCCTAGCATTATATCTCACATATACTGTAGGATTTTGGGTAGAGATGGAACCCAAATCCCAAACTGCCTTACTTTCCACTTATGTTCTATCTGTGATACTAGTCTTCTCATCATTCAGGATTGAGCATTCCTCCCAAATGACCTAGAGTTCTTATAAGAAAATCGACTTAAGGATTTCACAGCTATCCCGTGGCAGGCTCTCTGGGGTACAGCTGGCAATTTTCAGTTTTTCACAAACTCCTGGAGGCGTGCTTAGGAGTATTAAAGTCGAGATCATTTCCTTATATTTTATTGCTTTGCTAAGCTAGGGATGCTTATTTCAATTACTTAGAATGGATATAGGCCAGAGCCTTTCATACAAAAGTGATGTTTTTAGAAAGTTAATCATCCCTGGGTTAGTTTATTGCTGTTGTTTTATCATAATAAAATAGTTAAGTGATAATGGGAGGAAAATCATGTTCTTTCATCCAATTTTGTATGTTTTTTCTTGCATTGTTGTATACAGGTAAATATAATATAAGCTTATTGTGTATCTTTTCATACAATGGTAAAACACAAACTCTGAGACATTTGAACACTTCATAGATTCAGAATTAGTTAGTAAATCTTTATTCTTTAAGGTAGGTGTGTGTGTGTGTGTGTGTGTGAGTGTGTGTCTTAAACAATACTAAGTTCTTCCTATGGAAAAGTTTGAAGTACCTATCTTACTTCTGTTACTCTTAATAAGAAATAGAATTTACGGGCATCTGCATAGAGGATTGATTTGGTATTTTTTTAAACTAGCCCAGATCCACCAAGTAAGCTGGTCATTACTAGAAAAACCCAGAATTTCCCTTCCTTTCCAAGTTAGTTATAGAAGTTCAGGTGTAGAATCAGAGTTACAAAGTCACCCTTCCATGAAGCTAAATTTAGAGTGTTTGGCAGACGCCATCACCTTCATGGTGGTATTTTTCTACTCTGTGTGCCCAATAGGTAGCACTGTACTTGACACACAGGAGGGAATTCATATGTATATTTTGAGTAATATAGAACAGGCAAGCAGATTTGCCATTCACACATTGGACCATTAGTGCTGCCTGACAGGATTGGATGGTGATTACATGTAATGCCTCTTTATGTCATTTTGCTTCTTTGCACTGTTGTGGTGAAAATAGACAGACATTGAAAATTTTACATTAGGACACATGTAATGTAAAGCAATAAAAAGAAAACACATAACACTATTTTGTTAAGAAACATTTAAGCCTTTGAGAAGTATGCGGTCCCATTTAAACTTATTCTGTGTTGGTTTTGTTTTAGAATTGAAAAGTCAGGTGTCTTAGAATGAGACATTCCTCTGCAAACCCAGGTAGGTAAATTGCCCATGTTTGGGATCTGTGAGTCTTAGCTTAAATGCTAAGTAAATTATATTGAAACTATATAATGATGTAGCATTTTTAGAATGTATTTTTTTCTTACAAAAGACAACATAAAAGAATGTAGAATCTTATCCTATGAACCGGGCTCTTGAAATGTTTTCTGGTGTTTATCTTTAGTATTAATTGCAAGTTGTAAGCATGACATAGCTTCATGACTGTTGGAAATCAAATAGTGAACCATCAGTATCATTGTATGCACTTGGGAAATGAAGAAAGACAGGAAGCCCTCTTTATAAGAAACTCACAATATTTTAAAGGGACATATACACAGAGACAAATAGACACCTCAACAGTATACTCGGAGGCTTTGGCACTTCTAGAAGATTCTTTTGAAAAACTGGCAAATTATCAAATATTAATACAAGTGCCAGCTCATAATTTATGGGCTCATAAGAAGATTGAACTGCCCTGCTCCTCTTGAAATAGAACTTGTCAAGGGAATTACTTTGGGAAATGCACCAAGAGTAGATGTAGTCCATATCTTTCCCAGGTAGAAGGAATTAATTACCAAGCCTTAGATCTCCAGAAATACCTTCTACTGTCAGTCATTACAGCATCGACTCATGAGAAAAATGCCCTTGAGTTGACCTATCCTGGAACGCTGAGCCAGTGCTTGCCATAGGCTGACCTAAGAGTGAGAGAGTATTGACATTGAAATTCCTGAACAAAAAAACCAGAACAAAACTGTGTGTTGTCATTGATCTGGGGCACACTATTTTAACTACAATATAACCTGATCAACTCTGACTAAAACTTATCTTAAAGATAGACATTAACCCTCAAATAAAGTCAAATCTTACCTTAGAAATGTGAAGTGAATATGTCCAATAACATTTGGTTGTTGGCTATGGCTTCTGAGAAAGGCTTAATTTTTATTTAGAGTAGTTGAGTTCTTTATTTCTATTCTTTTGAGCCCCAACAGCCCTACCTTCTCTGCACTTCAATATGTGTCCGTTTAGGTACTTTAAGAATAAAATATTTAAATATTTAAATTAAATTCACTCTTATTTATGAGTCTTGCATGTCTTCTAATTAAATGCTATGAGTTGAGTTCATATCATTGTTAATATAGAGAAAAATAACTCAATTTTTCAAATCACATGTATAAATTTGGCAGAATTAGATAACTGACAACTGTAGTTATAATATCAATAAAATATGAAGAATTAAGTCATTAATTCTGTTTCAGTTTATGTTTAAGTAGAAAACTAAAAGAAAAGATAGAAAAATGTCTATGATACATTTTTGGAATGAAAATGAAGCACAGGGAATTCAAAAGACTCTTGCCTTAAAGTCCTGGAGTGAGCTTATGCCTGAACTGAGACTCCAATGTGTGTTCTGGCTCCAGAGATAACACTCAACACAGCTTTGCATTTCAAGAATACTTCCTACTTAATAATGTGGCATATTTATTAAACCTCCTACTTAAACTGTAGAAATCTACTGGCAGTGCTTCTTTTCCTATATATTTAATGACTATCTTCTCCCCATCTTTTGTGTGGTACTGGACATTGAATCCATAGCCTCACAGTTGGTAGGCAAGCACTCTATGACCAAATCCCAGCTAAACCAATTAATGGCTGGAACAAAGATTGTTTTCTTTGATTTCTCTCATCGGGTTCTGCTGCAAATCAAGATGAGAAATGGATGTCTTTCCTTCTTTGTGCCCTGTAACTACCTAGGATGTGGCTTAAACCACTTCTAGATCCCTCACTATATAATTTCTCTCCTCTTTGCCTTGTGGTTGTATTTATATATTTTGTATCCTTAAATAACCTTACATTATTGCAGAGAGGATATGTTCTATATTTTTTAATTTGTAATCAGTATATCTAGTCAGCATCTTTGAAATGCTGTCTGGAATGAATATATTAATAAATGAATACACAAGAAGATTAGATGGAAGAAAAAATCAAAAGCATTGAAGTAAATCAATCTTATAGAAATAATGAAGGTGTTTATTTTCAGCCAATACAATAGCATTTTTTCAAACTTTTTTATTCATAAATTAGAAGTGGCAATTAAGAACTCTTTCACAGGTAAACAGAAATATGTATTTTTTCACTATGTAATAATATATATCAAAATCATATAAAATAAGATATAATGATATATACCTTAAAATTTAAGAACATTTTGACAAATATCATGTTTCTATTGGAACACAACACACACACACACACACACACATGTTTATATATATTTGATATACTTGATCATATAAACAATTTCTATGTACTTAAAATAATTCATAGTGAGTAACTACAGAAAGTGATCAACATGTTCCAACATAATAAAAAGGTAAGACATAAAAAGCATAAAACTCATGGATGGTTAGGGGACTTAAAAAATAATCAGAATATTGTTCAAAATTGAAGCCTAGAAAAATGTATTATGGACTTTATTCAAAGACTCTTCCTAGTATCTACCTTATTGTAATTACCTGAAACAGACAACCTTGGTAGTCAAGAGCAGCATGCTAAGTAGACAGGCAAATATGTAGTGGGGAATTGATATATTAGCCTGAGGAGTTTTATTTGCTTCTGATTTTTTGGGATATTGAAGATAATAATTATCTTACATAATCACTATAGATAGGTGTCCACAGACAACATCAAAAAGCAGTGTAATTTCAAGGAAAATGAGAAGTTCATTATAATTAAAAATAAAAATACAAAATTATGCAGAGGCAAACACTTATATATAATAGTCTGAGGGGAACAGAAAACATAACTAATAGAACTAGGAGTTAAGAGAACAAACAATGACATTATTGAACACTGAATGGACATAAAAATAGTATTTGATAAGATTTTAAGAATAAAAATCAAATGTATTTTAAAAGGAAAAATAATGCACATCTACATTAGTCAGAGTTCATTGAAGAAACAGAACTGATACAATGAAAAACTATATGGATTAGACTGGTTTAAAGGATGCCATCTGGGTAGTCTCAATCTGACACTGAAGTCCTAGGGGATCCCTTGGAGAGCTGCTGGTCTTCAGTTACTGCTGAAGAAGGGGCTTGAAGTCTCTATGAGGAGGTTGTTTCTAAGGTTGGTGAAGGACTGATGCAGCAACAAGATAGATGGACTTGCCATCAAGAGTGGGGGCAACAGGAACAAAGCAAATCTTTCTTCTTCTATGTCAGTATATCTAGGTTGCTACCAAAAAGTGCTCCCCAGGTTTAGAGTGGCTCTTCCTGCTTCAAAAATCAGATTGAGAAAATGCCTCACAGGAAAGCCCAGCTACTTGATTTTAGTTGATTCCAGATGCAGCAGTCAAGTTGACAATCAAGGTTAGCAATCACAATACCCAAAATATGAGTAATTACAGGATTAACTTTCTTAATGACATAGTATGACATCAGCACACCAGCAAATGCAGTAGAAGAGAGAATTAGCAAACATAAATGTGAGTCACTGGCAGAACATCAAGGTGTATAGAAAGGGAGAAATATGTTATGGAAATAGTTAATGAGAGACTTGATAGGCTTAAGGAAGACATGATTTAGTTTGAGCTCCCTTGAAAGGAGAATTTCATAATAAGCTATGTTCCAAGTGACAGTAGGGAACACTACTACACACTATAATGAAAAGATGGAAGTTGTGGTTTGCTATTGAACTATTGTAAGTAACAGGGATTCAATCTGCTTTCGTATCCTCTATGGGATCATGTAGGAAGTACTCTGGAATTAAACCTCCCAAGTGTAGAGAGACTAGAGAAACTATTGACAGATACTCAGATCCTAGAGTTGGAGGCTATTCCTGAACCTGTAGATTTCCTGTGTGGTTACAGGTTGTGCCATTATATGAACCAAATAATGTCCCTAGCTCAGGTAAAAGTGGAGCGCTAAAAACAATGTGCTTTGCACTTCCCCTTGTAGTTTTGTAATTGTTTCAGAATATCCCCTGGGTATTCCACTCATTCCAGAAGCATGAATGGGACCTAAATAGAGCTTGTAAGTTGGAGGTAAGCCTATACAACCTCAGGCATATCACCATGGCTGATCCAATCAATAGAATGTTCAGTAGATGCATAAATTAGAAATGAGTGTTGAATACTGAGTGCACTGTTTTCATGGTTTTATTATATGCATAACAAACACCAACATGATGCTTTTGATTTCTTAAAAAAAATTGCTGGCTATACAACATCCTCATTAATTGCTTTTTCATGTAGCGATCACTGGTCACTAAGTCAGTTTGGGTCACTTCCTTCAAATATTTCACATAGTTCTTAAAACATCAATAGTCTGCATATTGTGCAATCATGTTCATATTCTTTTAAAATGTTCTTGGAACTGTTGTAGAGATAAATCCTGACAGATTCACCTAGAAAAGATGTTGATTAAATTAGGTGTAAATCAGCAGCAGAGGCTGCTAGTGAGAGTATATTTATTTGAAACATACTTCTTTTCCTTATTATAGTGTTCGGTACCTTCTTTTAAGCTGTGACCTAATGAAGTAATATGTATTTCATTTAAAATAATCTGTTATCTTTTATGGGCAATTCCCTTAGAACTTGCTAGACGCTTTTTCTTAGTCTTGCTGCAGCATACTTTACAAGGTACTTGTCTTTTAATAGTATTTATACTTGTCATGTCCTTGAATGGTTTCCAGGGATTTGACCTGACTAGGGCAAGTGGGGAACCCAGAAAAGACAAACTCACATACAAAAACATGGGCACAGAAAAGCTGGGATAAAGAGAACTGGGTTTTCTGATAAATAAACCACAGCACCCCCGTGAATTCGGTGCATTTATTATATCCATTTGAACAGAGAGGTATGATTATTGCACACAACTAAACAAGGATGATGGTTATCACACACAGATAAACGAGGATTCAGGGTTTTTAAATACAGCTAACCAAGGAGGCAGGTCTAATTGACCTCAGTAGGAGTGCTCTCCATAGGGGAACGTCTTTGAGCTGTAAGCATCCAGGAAGAGAAAGCATTTTCTACACACACTATCAACATCATCCATGAACCAGAGAAAGGTTTTGCCATCCTTCTGAGCCTTGCCTGGAGAGGGTCATGCCATTCCCATGGGGCTGAGACATTGGCATCCTTGACATGGCTGTACCATGTCATCAGCACACATTTATTCAGAACTTCATTCATGTGGGGCATGCTACCCACATATATTCTAAAGTTTTCATACAAGTATATATTGTACATGGAGTTTGTTACTCCCATAAACCCCTACTCAGCTGTTCTCACTCCTCTCCCTCCTACTAGCTCCTTTGTTTCCTTAGATATGTTTATTTCTACTTTTATATCATATATATGCTGTGGATATCACTCTGTATAAATAAACACTGATTGGCCAGCAGCCAGACAGGAAGTATAGGCGGGACTAACAGAGAGGAGAATTGAGGAAGGAGGAAGGATAGGAGAGACTGCCTGGAGCCGCCGCCAGGACAAGGAAGATGTAATGTACTGGTAAGCCATGAGCCATGTGGCAAAGTAGAGATTAACAGAAATGGGCTAAATATAAGAGTAAGAGCTAGACAATGATAGGCCTGAGCTAATGGCCAAGCAGTTTAAATAATGTAAGCATCTATGTGTTTATTTTATAAGTGGGCTCCAGGACTGGTGGGACTTGGTGGGACCTGGAGAGAAAAGCTCTTCAGCTACATATATACATAATTATATGTATCTATATAAAGTCTAAAAATCATCAATGATAGAATACATGTGATATTTTATTTCTGACTCTGACTTAATTCTCTTAATTGGATGAACATTTTCATTTTTCTTAAGATGTCCAACATGTATCTTACAATTTTAACTCTTTGTGAAATATGTTTGTGAATCAACTCTCTCTGTCTTTTATTGAGTTGTAGAATGTCTTATATTTTGGTATAGTTTCTGTTTCAGATTATATATATATAAATATATATATATATGTACACATATAAATATGTGATAAATATCCTTTAGTTTTGACTTGTTCACATTTTCATGTGTGTTTGATGAATAATTTCTTAATTTATATTATTTAATTGGTCATGTTAATTCACAGTGCTTTGGTTTTTTGTTTAAAGTTTAGCCTTTTATAACATCACGATGATGTTTTCCTATGCTTTTCCCCTAAAATATGTCTTGTTTTCACCAGTTACATTTGGATTTACAATTCATGTTCAGCTGGTAAAGGAAGCTGTGAGATGGGGGCCATTCTAAATGTGACCTGTCCCTTACACAGGTACAACTGATCACCATGCCACTAAAGACATAGACCATCCTTTCTCCACTTCACCTGTTTCACTCTATCAACAAAACAGGACACTATGTGTGCACAGGTCTATTTATAGACGGTGTAATTCTAGCACACAGCTTGTAAGATTGTAAATTGATGCAATGGCTTTGGAAAGCTGTTTGAGACATCCACTAAATTAGAACAAATGCATGTACCCATGATTGCAGCTTTGTTCCCTGGTGTGCTATAATTTAGGGCTCCTTTCAGTGGTTTCAGAGGTTTCCGGGGTCCAGCAATACACAATGAATTATTTTAATTTTTACCTAGTTACTGCCAATTTCCAGGTACCCATTTTCAGTATGTGTGCTCAAGTGAGAAACACCCTGAGGATTTCCCCATTTTGCCATTCCTTCCTTTCCAGGTTCCAGCTCTATTCAAGTTAACAACAACAACAACAACAACAACAACAAGTCTCCCCACAGTGTGTAGGCTGCCTCATTTCAGAGCTTCTATACAGGTACAGAGCCTGTGGTTCATTGTTGTGCTCTACCACTGCCAGTTGTGACCCAACTTCAGGCTTTGGAAGATTTGTGTGGATTTTACCTTTTAAGGACATGGCAGTATAATCAAACCTGTTATATCTATATATGAATTGGCATTATCCTTAAAAATTCTAAGAGTCGTTTACCAAACATGAATATGCAGAATAAGCATGCACCTGTGTTCACCAAAAGGAAAATTCCAGGATGTTCAGAAAAGGAGTATTTGTTACCACAAAAACACCAGAAAGACAAAACATTCACGCCTATTGTAAATTTAGTAAAATCAACCACCACTATGTGCTATAGCATGGATAGAGCCACAGATGCAGTGTAGGGAGAGGGGGATCTCTAAGAAGAGAGCCTTCTGGGATAAATTTAGGCCACAGACAATCTGTAATTCCAGAGGTGAGTGTATTGTTGTCCACTGGTTATTGCAGTGAAATGAGTAGGCAATCTACTCTACTGGCCAGGATCTGTTTCTTGACCTGGATGCTTGTAATATTAGCATTGTAACCATTTAGTGAAAAGCACAGCAATATATACTTATGTGTGCATGTAAAGGATATTACATTTTAAGAAATAACTTTGAAAAATAAAAAATATATTTGAATATCTTATAATCAAAGTATAAATTATAATAACATTTAAAAATATTTTAGAATAGTGCAACTTCTTTAGAGCAAACTTTGTAATAGTTATAGAAATTGTATTTGGGAAAACACTGAAATTCACTTCAGTAAATAGATAATTTAAAATATAAGAAGAGAACAACAGAATAAATGTAATGAAATTTAAAATGAAGCATTATAGAGCAGAAACCACTAAAATAAATGGCATATGAGTGAACTTAAGATTCTATATTAATTCCTTATCATTGTGACTAATACCTGAAATAACCAGTTCCATGGGCAGGAAGAATTTACTTTTCCTGAGAGTTTAACAGGGTGTTGCCTACCCAGGAGGTGAAAGCATGGTCCTAACCCACTGCGGGAGGGCACACCCTTGGAAGTCAGTCCTGGGTTGTATAAGAAAGCAGGCTGAGCCATCCCAGGAAAGCAAGCCAGTAAGCAGCATTCCTGTGTGGTTTCTGCTTCATTCCCACCTTGAGTGCCAGCCCTGACTTCACCTGATGATGGAATTGTGAAATGTAAGCTGAGGTAAAACCTTTCCTTCCTAAGTTGCCTTTGGTCAGAGTTTTGCCTCAGCAACAGAGAAATGGATTGGAACATCTTATTGGAGGTTCCCAAATTGAGGCCACTTGAATTTTGCCTGAAACTTCCTGAACCATTAGTGAAAATAAAGATTTTCTCTTTATAAGGGATTTGGACCTGCCTAGGCTCAGTGTGCCGGATTCTGCTGACTCCACATGGGAGAACTTGATTTGGGGGATGTGGGGATGTGGGGTGGCTTGGGAGAGAGGGCTAGGGTGGGAGGAGGGAGGAGGTGGAATCTGTGGGTGGTATGTTGAGAGAGTAGAAAATTTCTTAATAAAGAAAAATGAAAAAAAAAAGAAAAAGAAAAAAGAAAGGATGTGTGAGCCCCTGAGATACTGGTTAAAGCAGTCTCAATTGGAGGACTCCTGAGCATCTTCTATCCAGGAAATGTAGAAAGATGAGTAAACAAGTGATGGCCAGGAAAGGCAGAATAAGATTTCTACTTTTAAATGATGATGTCCAAATGATGATGTCATTAGAAAGAGTGGGTATGAAGATCAAGTCAGTGAGAGAAGTAATGTCTCTCAGTGCCTGAGACATGATGATATTTGAAGTACAAGGGAAGAAACCAAAGAGTTTTTATTGGATGGTAGCAAACAAATGCAGTTCATATGACAAATAAATTTATTCAGTGCACATCAGAAGAAAAAAAAAAGATTTTCCCTTTATATGTTAATTTTCTACCTATTTTGTTGTGCTGAGGGAAAGCTGACTGAGACAATTCCTAAAAATTAGTTCTCATTCTTTAAAAGTTACATTTATTCATGAAATAATTTGGATCACATGCCTCAAAGTAATCTTTTCCCAGTCTCTTCATTTCACATAACTCATTATATAAATATATAATATAAATAATATATTATACATGTAATATATAATACATATAGCCCATATAACTTGTTACAAAGCTTATTATTCCAACATTGCAATGATATTTGTGTAGCTGGAGTTTTTTCTCTGGGTCCTGCCAAGCCCCGGCAGTCCGACAGTCCACTTATAAAATAAACACACAGACGCTTATATTATTTACAAACTGTATGGCTGTGTGGCTCAGGCTTCTAGCTATCTAGTTCTTACATCTTAAATTAATCCATTTCTATAAATCTATACCTTGCCACATGGCTCATGGTTTACCAGCATCTTCACATGCTGCTTGTCATAGTGGCGGCTGGCAGTGTCTCCCTCACTCAGCTTCCTGTTCCCTCAATTTTCCTCTCTGTTAGTCCCGCCTATACTTCCTGCCTGGTCACTGGCCAATCAGTGTTTTATTTATTGACCAATCAGAGCATTTGACATACAGACCATCCCACAGCATATTTGTAGCTCAGCTTTCACACAAGGTCATCTCATCTAACCCAAGACAATGCTGCCTCTCCAAACAGATACATAAATGCCAGATTAGCCTATCTCCTTGCTGGTATGCCTTTCCCATAATCCCTGCATCTCTCCCATAACATACTTCTCTCCTTATATAATGTAACTGATCATATGTGTTCCCATCAAGACTCTATTGCTTACCCTTAATTGCAGAATAAGATCTAATCTCCATTTGTTGTTTGTAAGGTCCTGTGTTTTTTTGTTTGTTTCAGTTACTACTCTTTATCTCACCCTCAAGCACTCTGTTACTTCCTCATTCAGTTTCAATCAGGCTAATTTTTCTTTGCACGTTTTGAAATATATAATAAGCGTCAAACATTTAGAAAAAAATCCAAAACAAATGAGAAGTAAATAAAATACCACAAGACTTAACTAATTTTTATTTTCCAAGAGAGTTATAATTAAGTTTTTCTCATACCAATCCCACCTGAAATACAACATTTCAGATCATGTATCAAATAGTGGCTTTAATTTATTCCTTTTGTTGTTGCTGTCTTTCTGACTGTGTAAATCAAGTGAGTACAGGAGGAGTCATATTTCATACACACTAAACCTTATTTGCTTCTGCTCTTCTCTTTTAAAACCTTTTAAAACCTGGAGGTGTGTTTCTTGGAGGCAGTAGAAAGATGGATCCTGTTTTCTATTCCAATCTGTTAGTCTATGTCTTTTTACTGTGGAATTCACACTTTGATACTGAGAGTTATTATTAAACATGGTTTATTTTTCCTCTTATTTTGCATGGTGGTATTTTCTTAGAGCTCTGTGGTTACCTGTTCTGTGATTGTTTATTCCTTGTGTTCTCTTGTCTGTAATTAGCCTTTTCAGACTGATGTTTTCCCCCTAGTACTTTCTGAAGAGTTGGATTGGTGGACAGAAAGGATTTTTAAAAAATGAAACATTTTTCCTTCTCTTTCGATTATGATTGATAGTTTTTCTGGGAATAGACATTGGGGTCTCTGAGAGTTTGCAGAGTTTCTGTCCAAGCCCTTCTGGATTTTTCCACTGAAAGTTAGATATTATTCTAATGGGCTTGCCTTTATATGTGACTTTGTTGTTTTCCCTCAGAGCTTTAAATATACTTTCTTTGTTCTGTATAGTTAGTATTTTGATTATTATGTATTCTGGAGAGTTTCTCTCCTGGCCCTGTCTATTTGGTGTTCTGTATTTTCCTTGCACCTTAATAGGCATCTCTTCTTCAGATTTGGGAAGACTATTCTATGATTTTGTGAAAAATAGTTTCTGTGCTTTTGATCTTTTTTTAAAAATCCTTCCTCTATACTAGTTACTCAGAGGTTTGGTCTTTTCATGATGTTCCAGATTGCCTGGATGTTTTTAGTTTTAACATTTTCTTTGACTGACTAAGTTACTCATTTCTTCTACCTTGTCTTTGAGGCCTGAGACTGTGTGTCAAAAAGATCTGTGGGTAGATAACAGCAAAGTGTCCTAGATTTTCAGACTTCTACCACTGAGAACTAGCCTTCAGATTTACAAATGGAGCAATCAGTCAGGATCTAGTTCTCAGTATACAAAGAGAAGATCTCAATTACATGTACAAGTCATGTACAAGAACTCTCTGTTTTCCTACCAAAATTTTATTCATAATAGATGTTTGTCTGAAAGCCGCTGAGCCTGAGGAATATGTGTTATAGAATATTAGTTAACTCTTGGAATGGTTTAAAAGTGAAAAACCCATGTTGGAGCTAAGGTACAGCTCAACTGGTTGAATGTTTGCTTCGCATGCGGTAGGACCTGGGTTTGATCCTATGTGAGGTGACACATGCCTGTAGTACTAGCACTTGAGAGGTAAAAGTCAGGAGTATAATATGCCCATATGTTAGAATAGCCTGGGGTACATGACAACACATCTTTAGAAAAAAAGAAGAAAAAGAAAGAATGGGAAGAAAAGGAATAAAAAAAATACAAAAAAATCAAAAGATCAGTAGTAAAATTTTTAAAATCCTTTGCATGTACTTGACTATTGAAGATAGAAATGACATATTAATACTTTAGAGAGCAATAATACATGAAGTTGTGCTCACTGACTATGTTGGCATTAGTGATCATGTATCTGATACAGTCCTGTATTTGAACCCTTGGTCCCCAGTTGGTGGCAATGTTTAATGAAGTTAAGTTTAGGGAAGCTTGCTGGAGGAAGTTTGTCACTGGGTAGGATTCAAGAGTTTAGAACCTTGCCCCACTTCAGGTTCCATCTGTCTGCTTCATGTTTGTGTCTGAAGATGTGATTCTTCCGCTTTCTGCTCCTGTCACATGCTTATCACTTGTTGCCTTGCCTTCCTCACCCCTATGAACTCTTTCTCTGGAACCACAAGCTCAAAGAAACTCTGATTCATCAGTTGCTTTGGGTCATGGAGTTTTATCAGCAACAGAATGTAAATGATGCACTAATGAAATCATTGATACTCTGCAAATAGATTTCAGAATTTTACATTTTCTCAGTTCAGTTTTTTCCCCCTTATGTAACAAAATCACGATGTGTGTAGTGACATGGTGACTTGTTATGCATTGCTGAATAATGGCTGGGTAAATGAGGCTGTACAATGATAAAGCAATGCTTGTGATTCGCTTTCTGTACCTCGCAGGCAGACCCTTTACCTCCTGCTCCCATTGGTCTTTAGGAAAAGAAATGATGATGCAATATACAATAGAGTCTGCTTTCTATATGTTCTCTGGTCTGGAATTAACTGGATAAGCACTATTTGATGAGGCACAGATAAACTGAATCACCTTAGTTTTTATGGCATGGAGGAAAAACTCAAAATGCCTTGAAAACAACATTGCTATAGGTATAGTTAGCTATAAACCAAGTGAGCAATAAAACTAATTTCCCACAGGAATGGAAATATAATATGAGAGAAGGAAACATTAAAGACATGTCCTGTGGAAATTCAAATAAACTACACAGAAATGGAGAAAAATAGAAAGAACCCTCAAGAGGTACTCCCTATTTAGTATTGTATCACACATGAGTGGATCCCTGGGAACTGCCAAAGTGAAATTATCTATAGCAAGTGAAAGGTCATACAAACAGAAAGGATAGCATTCTGAAAAGTAGCAACAACACAACAAAATACTAGATTTGCATCATAAAGCTCTCACACCTTGCTGAGCTGGGGCAGAATAGAAGAAATACATTTACATGAAAAATTGAAAGGAAGATACTGTCAATATGAGCAAAGTGATGTGGAAAATTGCAATAATTATCTGGATAATTCAGGCCCAAAATGCTAATGATGTAAAAGATTTCTTTATAACTTGATTTATCTCAGTCAGCTGTCAACATTTATTAAATTAACTAGACAATTATTCAAGTCTCTATTTTTCCAGGCTTCAATAGACTCCAGTATTGATTCCTTGTTTGTGTCTGGAGCAAAAGAGCTTTAGTGCACTATTGACATTTCCATACTAGTTACAAATAATATACATTTTAAATCTCATTATGCATTTAATTACAGATTAAAAATTGCTAGGTTACAATAAATACCCACACCACTCTTAGAGTGAGTTTGTTAAATATTAGTTTTCCTTAGGTACATGTTAAATTATTATGCTAACTCCAAGGCAACCGAGCTGCACTCAAATGACTATAAAACACAGGATAGTCACCAGTACTCATGAGGAGCACAATGAAGGCCACATTTTGTAATTGTCTTTAAAGTGTTTCAGTGCATAAATCTTGAGAATACCAGAGAAAATCATTTAAAACAAGGCTCTTTATGGGTTATGAGTGACATTTAACTCTAGTGATAAGTTTTAGAACTTTCAACTGTATTAATAATCTTAACTTTCTGTGCAATTCAAATGTAGGCAATTGTCTTTGGAAAATGGTAGTTTAGAGGTAAGTGAGGCAACAGACACAGTTTATCCAGGAATTTATAAGAAAAATCACTGTTATCATAGCATTTGAAGAGAATCTTTTAGTATGTAACAGTTGTAGATATTTGAATGATGAGTATCATTTAGCTGTTTGATGGTGCTGAGACTTGAAACCAGGGCTTTAACTTATAACAGGAAAGAACTCTACTACAGAGACAGAATCCTATCCCATTATTCCATCCAGCATATATTTTATGTTCAATGTATGTGTTCTGGAAGACAGACAATATCTTTTCAATTTGAATTTGAAAAGACCTTTGGTTAGGAATCTTCACCCACTCTGCTTAAGTTTCCTTCCAAACTTGCTGAGAATAAAACAAAAATATTTTCTAATATTGTATGGCTTGACATATATTTCTGGACAACTGTATGCTTGCACAGAAAGTCTGAGTAATTCACCTCTAAGCTATAGTTGCATAAGTTATTATTATGCAATATGCAAGTTGGAAAATCCATCCAAAGCTATGAAGATACGAGACTGCACAGAGAAGTGTCTTGCAATTTTAACAACACTGATATACTGGGCAGGATAACCTTCTACTGTAAGAACTTGTCTTATGAATTGTAGGTATTTAGCATGACTGGTTTCTCTTTAGAAAATTCTAGGAGTAATCCTTCTACCAATTAAGACAGTGGTTCTCAACCTGTGTGTTTCAACCCCTTTGGTGATTGAATGACCCTTTCACAGGGTCATCTAAGACTACCAGAAAACACAGATATTTACATTACTATTCATAACAGTAGCAAAATTACAGTTATGAAGTGGCAACAAGAATAATTTTGTGGTTGAGGGTCCCCACCACATGAAGAACTGTATTAAAGGGTTGCAGCATTAGGAAAGCTGAGAATCACTGAATTAAGACAACCTAACGTGCATCTGAGTACTGACAACTGTCCTCTAGGAGATAAAATTACCCTGAGTGATAATGACAGCCATAAGGTGTGATCTACATTCAGTCCTGGTAACCCTGCACAACTGCAACACTTTCACAATCACATACTAGCATTACCCATCTAACAAGAGACTGTTGTCCACAGCTAGAAATTTCAGCTTTGCCTTAGCTGTAAGATGGATCTAATGACAGAGGGAAAATGTGGTTAACAGTGACTCTGCAGTGAAGAGCGTAACTTGAAAACCGTATAGGCAAAGCATAGATGTCCCTTTAAATGTCTTAAAATCTCAAGAGACCTCCCAAAGAAAAAATGATTCCCTGTATCTCCAGGTATTTGGGCTTACAGTTATTCTATAGGGAAGAAGTTCTCCTACTGGGAGGAGGTCACTGGCCAAGTGAAGAATGTAACATTTGCTCGAACTCTGCTAGCAGAACTAAGTTCTAAAAGAGTTATTAGTGATTCCAGAGTCCCTTAATCTTCTATTATTCCATGCTAGGGCTGTTGTCTTTTTCCAAAATCAAGAGTTGGTAAAAACCCTAACTGTTAAAGTTTCCCTGTTTTAACAGGCTTGAATATGATCATTAGATTACCTGAAATCAAAGAATGTCTCTGCTTGGAAATATCTAATAATGAAGCGTTGTTTTTAAAAAAAACTTGTGCTTTTACTATTCAAATGTTGGTTGAAAATGCTTATTACAAACACTATCTCTATTATTTAAATTGTTAGTGTTAAATAACATTAATAAAGGCATTTTCACTTCTAATTAATTTGGTAAGTGAAAAAAGTGATGTGTGTGTGTTTGTGTGTCAACAAAGAATGAGAGAGAAAGAGAGAGAGAGAGAGAGAGAGAGAAAGAGAGAGAGAGAGAGGAGAGAGAGAGAGAGAGAGAGAGAGAGAGAGAGAGAGAGAGAGAGAGATTTGACTGGATATTGCTCATCTGGAGAAGGCTGCCCTGTATACTCTATGCTCTACGGTATCTATCAGTATTCTTTCATGGTACTCACTAGATGCCAAGAATTCTGTCATTATGCGCCCTTTCTAATTTCCCTATTATTAGCATCATAGCTATTGTACGATATTGGTTTAAATGATGAATTTGTGTTTTTAATCACTGTGGTGATGTTTTGTTTGTGCTTTAACAAATAAAGCTTGTCAGAAGATCAGAGAGCAGAGCTAGCCACCAAAGAGCTAGATAACCAAAGAGGCCAGGCAGTGGTGGCACACACCTTTAATTCCAACACTTGGGAAGAGGAAGCAGGAAGATCAGAAGTTCAGTGCCACCCTGGACTACACAAGATTGATCCAGTCTAAGAGAGAAATAGAGCCAGGTAGTGGTGGCACACACCTTTGATCCCAACACAAGGGAGGTGGAGACAGGAAGTGGGCTGGGCAGAGAGAGGAATACAAGGCGAGAGGAGACAGTAGCTCAGCCCCCTTTCAGCTGAGAAAATCCTCGACTTAAGAAGTCTCTCTAGTGGCTGGCTCCTTTACTGATCTTCAGCATTTACCCCGATATTAGGCTCTGGGATTTTATTATTAAGACCAATTAGGATTTGAGCTACAAATCACTATTAATGAAAGTTTATAATTTGTATAATATTTCAATTGTCATATAGTCTGTGATTTTTACAAAAATTTAATGCTATATATTTATATTGAAAAAGCATACAGAATTGTTTTCCTCCTAATGAGTGATTTGGTTCCATAGTTAAGAGCACTTGCTGTTTTTCCAAATGATCCAGAGTTTGGATCCCAGCACCCATATCAGGCAGTCCACAAATTCCTGTTCTCTTCTGTACATTGTGGGCATCTGTTCTCATATGCATGTGCTCACCCATAGACAAAAATGGACACATAATTTTACAAAGGTAGTAAGTCTTTAAAAACATACCAGTATTCTCTTAATTCTTCATTTGTAATCCTGCAGAATTGCCAGTAATCATTCTTAATCTCTTATTGAATCCATGGTTTTGCCTTTCCTGAATGCCATATTGTGAAACACATAGGATATAGTCTCATCATTTTCCCATATATCCATATGTACTTGAGATGCCTCCATTTCTTTTCATGGCTTGCTAGAACTTAATTTATCCTGGTATAATATCCCTTTGTACAAATACAACAGATTATTTACCTCTTTACCCACTGAAGGTCTTGTTGATTGCTTCTAAATTTCAGCAATTGTGTATGCTTTGCACATTCACGTGTACATTTTTGTATAGGTATCAATAAGTTTTTTCAAGTCATTTGCATAAATACCAGGAAGTAAAATCACTTAATCTCATTGTGAAAGAATATATTATGTTGTAGAAACATCCAAATTGTCTTCCAAACATTTCTACATACAATGGAAGAATTTCTACTCTTACATTATTGCTACCAGCATTTGATGTTGCCAGGTTTACAGATTTGGGCCATTTTAATAGGTATGTAGTCATATTGTCTTACTGCTTTCAGTTGAAAGGCTCTAATGACAAGAGATGGATATCTTTATATGCTTATTGGATACTGTGTCACTTCTTTGACAGTGTCTTACTTACTTCTGCTGTTGCTATGAAAGATACCCAGCCAAAGGCAATTCAAGAGGGAGATATTGTTTTGACTCACAGTTCAAGGTAAAGTCCATCATAGGGAAACTAAGCCAGAGAGGCTTAAAGCAGCCAGTGGTGTTGCATTCACAATCAAGAAACAGACAGCAGTTGAATGCTTATATTGCAGCTAACATTTCCCTTTTCATATAGTCCAGGCACCAAGTTCAGGGAATGAATGGTACTGCCAACTTTTAGTGTGGGTCTTCTTACTTCAATTAACCTAATCAACAGTGATGATCAGAGGCTAAATAATCACTTAAAGGTGTTCCTAGAGGCTTCTCACCTAGGTGACTTCAGGTCCTGTCAAGCTGACAATTAACACTAAACATGACAATTGAGATTGCTTTTCTGTAGTTTTTTTTTTTCTTCTTTTCTCTTTGGGGACCTATCACCCAGCTCTCAGATAAATACTTGGAGACTTATGCTTGCTTATGATGCCTGGCCTTAGTTTGACTTATTTCTAGCCAGTTTTTCTAACTTAGATTACCCCATCTGTCTTTTGTCTCTGGCCTTTTACTCTTCTTTATTCTATATGTCTTGCTTTCCTTCTTACTTTGTGGCTGGTTGTGTGGCTGTGTGGCTGGGTAGCTGGGCCCTGGCGTCCTCCTCTCCTCCCTCTTCTCATTCTTCTTCTATTTCTCTCTCCTCCTACATATTGATTATTCAGCTCTTTATTAGATCAATCAGGTGTTTTAGGCAGGCAAAGCAACACACCTTTACAGGGTTAAACAAATGCTACATAAAAGAATGCAACACATCTTTGCATCATCAAACATTCCATAGCATAAATGAATGTAATATATCCCAAATTAATATTCCACAGCACTTTTCAGACTTTTATTTACAAAATTATTATTGCTGAATTTCAATAGTTCATTTTATGTTTTATATACTAGCGTTCACCAGAAGTGTGTTCTGCAGAAATATTCTCTTGCTCTATAGTTTTACACTTTCTTCTCTTAACATTGTTTGTTGCAGAATTCAAACTTATAATCTTCATGATGCTCAATTTCGCAATTACTTCCAGATACAGACTTTTATTCTTGGTGTTATATCTAAGAAGTTAATACCAAGCCCAGACCACTTTGATTTTCTCCTGTGTTATCATCTAGGATATTTTTAATTTTGTAACTTACATTTACTTCTTTGATACATATTGTGCTAGATTTTAAGAAAAGTTTAACTTCTGTATTCAGACTCATTTTGTTTTTCATATACAGATGTCTTCCTATTCCATTATTGTGTATTGAGCACAGTATCTTTTACCATTTAAATTGGCTTTCAAATTTTAATAAAGATCCATTTTGCTAGCCATCGTGGGAAAGTAGGAAATTAGGGAGACTTTAATTAATATATGTATATATTAGTTATATATATATATATAATTATATAACTTTAAATGGTTATATAGTGAGAGAGGAAGGAAGGGGGGATAAATAGCACTGGAAATGCTTGAAAAGCCACTAGGAATGTAATTAACGGCTACTGAAAGAGAGTCACTTTTCTCCCTGATAAGTCTGCGGTATGTGTGTCTGTGTATGTGTAACAGACCTACTCTGGTGATCGGATGGCCAAACACCCTAAATGTCATGATAGAACTCTCATCCTGTGACTGATAGAAGCAGATGCAGTGATCCACGACCAAACCCCAGGTGGAGCTCCAGGAGTCCAATCGGCAAGAGAGAGCAGTGATTGTATGAGCAAGAGATATTGAAGCCATGATTGGAAAAAGCAGAGGGACAAATAGCCAAACTAGTGGAAACACATGAACTGTGAACCAATAGCTGAGGAGCCCCCATGGAACTGGATCAGGCCCTCTGGATAAGTGAGACAGTTGATTCACTTGAACTATTTAGGAGGTCCCCAGGTAGTGGGACCGGGACCTGTCCTTAGTGCATGAGCTGGCTTTTTGGAATCTAGGACCTATGCTGAGACACTTTGCTCAACCTTGGTGTAGGGAGGAGGGGACTGGATCTGCCTCAACTGAATCTACCAGGTTGGGCTGACTCCCCAGGGGAGATCATGCCTTGGAGGAGGTGGGAATGGGGGGTGGATTGCGGGGAAGGCTGGGGGGTAGAAGGAGGGAGGACAGGGGAATCTGTGACTGATATGTAAAATTAAATTAATTATAAAATAAAAATATTTAAAAAACAGTTTACAGGCTTAAAAAACAAAAAAAAATTAATTAAAGAGGAAGAGGTTATGAATCTGATAGGGGAGGGCATGGGTAGAGTTGAGCTGAGGAGTGGTATGTAATGATGTAAATATAGTACTCAGGTATGAAATTCTCAAAAAACCCCAAAAATAAAAATAAAAATAGTGACTTCCATTCTGTAGCTTGCTGCTTCCACACTTAAGAGCAGGCCCAATGCTCAGTAGTTAGTAACACAAAATGAACTCAATTGTACTTTTAGGATTTTTTTTTTCATACTGCTTTGTTTGGACTTTTTTTTTTAATCTTGCAGGTCTTTTGCTTGTATATTATGACTTCTGATTTTTTGTCTGGTTGTGTGTGTGTGTGTGTGTGTGTGTGTGTGTGTGTGTGTCTGTATCTGTACTGTTTCTCGTGCTTTTCTTTATTTAAACTTTGCTTTATTTGCTTGTTTGTTTTCTAAAGAGAGAAAGAAGAAGGAGCTTGATGGGTGGGGAGGTAGGAGATCTGAGAGGATTGTAGGAGGAGAAAACATGATCAGAATATATTGTATGAAAAAATGTTTTCAATAAAAACATAGAAGTTACTTTAAAATTGTATTTTAGAAAGGTGCGTTTCCTTAAATTCTCTCAATATTTGGGCATTATTCTTAACTCCTTGAACCAGAAAAAGTAGCTTTGACATTCCTCCATCTGATGGATTTTAAAATGCATTTATGGAACTGTCAAGATAGAGCAAAAAATGTACTTTGAATGAAGCTATTCTCCTTTTTGCTACTCTTATAATTATCTACTTTTCAGAGTTTTCATATAGCTGCTTCATGCTTTTCCCTGCCCAGGGATTTTAGCTGCGTTCAATGGATTATAGCCAGTATGTTGTGTTAACTCAATTCTATAAGAAGATCCTAGTCTTACTTTAAATTATATTGTGTTGACTTAGTGACTAGTACTCCAATCATTAATTTTCTTTTCTTTTTTTTTAATTTAAAAGTTTTTTTTCCATTTTGCATACCAACCATAGTTACCCCTCCCTTCCCTTCCCCTGCTCCCCCCCCCCCCCCCCACTTTTCCCCCACCTCACCCTGCCCATCACTCCTCAGAGATGGTAAGGCCTCCCATGGGGAGTCAACAAAGTCTGGCATATCAAGTTGAGGCAGGACCAAGCCCCTTTCCCACTCCAAATTGAGGCTGAGTAAGCTATCCTTCCAGAGGAAATGGGCTCCAAAAAGTGGGTTTATGCACTAGGGATAAATCCTGGTCCCACTGCCAGTGGCCTCACATACTGCCCAAGCTACACAACTGTCATCCACATTCAGAGGGCTTAGTTCAGTCCTATGTAGGTTCCCCAGCTGTCAGTCCAGAGTCAATGAGCTCCAACTAGGTTGGGTCAGCTGTCTCTGTGGATTTTCCCATCATGATCTTGACCTTTGCTCATATAATCCTTCCTCCCTCTCTTCAACAGGAGCTCTACAGGAGCTCCACCTAGTGCTTAGCTGTGGATCTCTGCATCTGCTTCCATCAGTTACTGGATGAAGGTTCTATGATGACAATTAGAGTAGTCATCAATCTGATTATAGGGGAAGGCCAGATCAGGGATCCTCTCTACTATGGCTTGGAGTCTTATCTGGGTTCATCCTTATAGGTTCCTGGGAATTTCTCAAGGACCAGGTTTCTCCCTAACCGTATAATGGCCCCCTCTATCAAGATATCTCTTTCCTTGCTCTTCCTCTCTGTCCCTCCCTCAGCTCAAGCAGCTCCTTCCCTCATTTTCTCCTGCCTCCTCCCCTTACCTCCCCCTGCCCCATGCTCCCAATTTACTCTTATCTATCTTCCCTTCCTTGGGCAACCCATGTGTGTCTCTCTTAGGGTCCTCCTTGTTACCTAGCTTCTCTGGGGTTGTGGGTTGTAGCCTGGTTATCCTTTGCTTTATGTATAATATCCACTTATGAGTGAGTACATACCATGTTTGTCTTTCTGGGTCTGGGTTACCTCACTGAGAATTTTTTTTTCTAGTTCTATCAATTTGGCTGCAAATTTCATGATTATTTTTCAACAGTTGTATAATCTAATAGCTCCAGAATGAGTAAACAAGTAAGGGGACTTTCGACCTATCTCCTCTTTTCTAGATCTATCCTTTATAGAGTCAAGTTACTTTTGAGAAAGAATATAGGGGAGGATATAGTATGTTTCAGTACAAGGCAAATTAGTTACAAACTTTCACTTATCTATGAAAAAAGTTTAGATATTTATTAGGGATTCTCCAGGTGTTACAGTGTTAAGGTTACATAATGATGGTGATGATGATGATGATGATGATGATGATGATAATAATAATAATAATAGAAATGATAATTTCCAAAATAAGTTATATTCTGTATTTTTCAGAGATAATTGATGGTTTATTAGGAGCAGTATATTTTCCAAATTTAAGATATTTGATGCAATTTTGTGATAGACTTTGAATAACCTATTTTGATTTACATGAATAAGTCAAGTGAAAGTTTCAAATTTAGAGAACTTGTTTTAAGTTACACAGTCTAGAAAGGTCAAACTTTGGGTTTCAGTTATGGCTTCCTTGACTTTGAGGCATTAAACACGCTGGAGGGAAAATATTTGGACAGTATGAAACTGCTTCTCAGGGAGGAAAATGATGAAACTAAATGAGTAGACTAAGAACAGAATAGAGAAAAACGGTGACTTGGACTGCCACATGAATATGATCAAACTTGCCGATGATAATCACACCTTAGTCACACTTCAGAACCAGCCAATATGGATTTAGCAGTGTCTACATGTTTTCCTGAAAGATAATCAGCATTTTATAATGTTTGGATTTTAAGTATAATCCTGAGAGAATTTATGACTAGTAATAATAGAAGTAACCAACGTTCAGAAATTTTAACTTCAGTTATATTCTGTAAAAATATTTTTTAATATTAAACTTGCAAACACTCCTCACTTAGTATAAATAGGTAAAGGGATAGCTCATAGATAGGTGCATGCCAAGGGAACTGAGTCACTAGAGAATAAAACCTATTCAGTTCTAGTGTATTTATTAAATACTCAGCCTAAAGAGAGCTTGGGAGTAGTAAGTATCCTTTTTACAGAGCAAATGCTAACAACA
Source organism: Peromyscus aztecus (assembly GCA_902168405.1). Taxonomy (NCBI): domain Eukaryota; kingdom Metazoa; phylum Chordata; class Mammalia; order Rodentia; family Cricetidae; genus Peromyscus; species Peromyscus aztecus. The sequence continues at coordinate 36,268 of CABHPQ010171182.1, forward strand.
AAAAAATTAGCACACTTGGAAGGAAATAATTAATATTTTAATTTTTATTTTATTACTTTGACACTAAACATTTATAGTTAAGAGCATTAAAGTATGTTTATAAACTTACAAAATTTCAAAATATGGTCTCTTAAATAGTAACCTATCTAGGAATGTTTAAAATCAGCCCCAACTTGTCTTTTATTTTTTATCTCATTCTTCAATCTACTTTTGTAGATTGTTACTCTGCATTCCTCAGAGATCTTTTCACAGTAGTCTTATTTGAATGATAAGAAAAGTTGCCAGGAGGTGGTGGTGCACGCCTTTAATCCCAGCACTTGGGAGGCAGAGGCAGGCGGATCTTGAGGCCAGCCTGGTCTACAGAGTGAGATTCAGGAAAGGCACAAAGCTACTCAGAGAAACCCTGTCTCAAAAAGCAAAAAACAAAACAAAAAAAAAGATAGCATCTGGTAATTTGAGTGGCTTTCTAGCTAATATGAGCCTATTTCTATCAGAGAACATAGAGGACGAAGCTTTGATGCAAGAGGTGGTCCCTTCTATGTCCTTATCCAAAGGGTCAAGTTCAAGTTTTAGTCTCTGTCAGTCTCAACTGCTAAAATATGACTAAGCCCACAGTTAGGTAAGTCACCCTTTTACTACAATTATTTTTGCTATGTGGTTTTTCAGAGCTTAACACCGTTAAATATTGGCCTATGAAAAGCTGACTTCCAAAAGCTTACTTACCTAGTAGATACAACCTAGAAGTCTTATTTTGCTGGAATATATATGTACATGTATGTACACACACACACACACACACACACACACATATGAACTGAGTCACTAGAGAATAAAACTTACTCATTTCTAATGTATTTATTAAATACTCAGCCAAAAGAGAGCTGAATGTGTGTGTGTGTGTGTGTGTGTGTGTGTGTGTGTGTGTGTGTGTATGGGTGTGTGTGTGTGTGTGTGTGTGTGTGTGTATGCCACACTTTCTCTGTGAATCCATTCTCTTTGCATACATTGTCATGTTTTAGTATCACTTTATGTTGACATGGGGGAGATTAATTGTTATTTTATTCAGAAATCTTGTTTCAAATACAGTCTCTCAGTATGCCTGGTTGTTTGAGACAAATAAACACCATTTAAGACCTCGGCAGTAGCAGTGGTTTGGTCCAACTATAGCTGGAATTCCTTTAACTCCAAAACGAAAGTGTCTCAACTTAGAAGAGAACTAGATGGGACTTATTTAACTGCAACAAAATAAGGCCACCAAAGTGGTGATGTTCATTGTGGAAGTGGATGTGAGGAAAGACTCCCCATCCCATGGTGCTGTGAGAAAGGCAGTGTTAGGAGACCACAGTAAAAGTCTCTCTGGTGCTAAAAGCTGTGAGTTCAGCTTTATTCTAACCCAAAACAGCAAGCTTTGAGAAGAACCCTAAATAGTACTCACTAAAGGCCTGGAGGAAGAGGAGGCAACCATCCCTCAGGACATCAGCTCTAACCAGCAACTGTGACAACTGCTCAGCCCCTGTTTACTTCTCAGCGTGTGCTGAGTGCCAAACGATTGCCTATTGACTCAAGATTTAGCTGTGGACAAGGTGAACATGATAGTTGCTTTCACAGAGACTACAGCTTAGAAAGGAAGATAAGCAAATAGAAATACATATATATAATGATATATATGCTATATATATCATAAGTGGAGTGGGCACACTTTGAATGAGTGCCAGGCTGTGCTATGAGAGCACATGGCAAGAAAATGTAACCTCGTCAGCAGAGTTATAGTGGGTTTCCCAGAGGGTTTGGGATTGAAGCAGCCTCCAGTCTGTACAACAGAGGCTGTCAAGAGTGTGACAATGACATTTCCATAGAGACTGGGCCAGGAGGTCATTGCTAAGACACAGCCTCAGGAATGAGATGGGCAGAAGCCAAGCTTCTAGAAACTGAAGCAGAAGGACAAAGTCACTTCAGCTAGAAGATCGATTTGATGCCAAATCAGAGAGGAAGTTCAGACGATTTGGATTATTTTGTCCTTGCTGTCCTGCCTTTGTCCAATTGCCTATCATTAAGCAGTTAAAGCTGAGGATCTATCTTAGCAAGTCCAAAGAACGACTGCATGAAATGACTTCTGATATAGAATGAGACGGAGGACAAGGAATTCTGGTCTTGTGGGATGTATGGAGGATTTTACTAGGAGAAAAAGACGTCACCTTTGTGTAATCTATTAAATGAGGTCAGAAATATTAAAGGTGCCCCAATATATCACTGTATTTATTTTTAAACGAGGAAAGTATTATTGGGTGGTTCATTTCTAATTTGTGTTGTTTTCAAGGATGTAACAGTGAACAAAATCAATGTGCAGCAGACAGTGCAATAATCATTGATGCACAATATATTCAGACTGGGTGTTGAAAGATTTCACAAAAAAAGGACCATGTGCATTTAGAGATTCATGGGTTTCCTAGGGTAACTAACTTAGTGACTATAGAATGCATGATTATTGAAAATATAGCATAACCCAGGGGAATATGTGAAGTAAGGAGAATGTAAAATGGAAGATCAGCCAAAAGAGACAAAATAACTTAGAGAGTGGATAGAATGAAAGATAAAAGGATGCAGTTCAGCTCTATCACATAAAGAGAAAGAAGTACACATCTGTGCACACACATAAGTGCAAAGCGCGTTAGAGGTGTATTAAAACAAAATGACCATTTCAACTTCTATTTTAAATAGCAGTTCTCTTAAAAACAGACTGCATAGGTCCCATGGGTGGGTCACTGATAGCCAAGTAGTTCCATGAAGCATTTGTGTCTTACATTACCAGAAATATATTGATATGGCCTCACATTTAACAGAAGAAAACTTAAAGCAATTAAAAGTTGTCACTTCATCCACAGTTTTTTTAATAAGTCTATTTTTAGCTTTTAATCACTACATAAAAGTCACTGATAAGGCCTGAGACAACTGCTCTGGTACTCTCAGATTTTGAAGAACATACATTCATCACTCAGTTTCCATGAAGGATTACTTGTAGAGATCCTATATATCAAAGTCTGCAGACGTTCAATGTCTATTTATATCATAATATATTTATATAACATGCAGATTATTGAAACTTTAAAACATCTTTGGGTAATATTTTATGCCTAAGGTAACACAAATGTAAATGGTCATTATATTGTATTACCTAGAAATCAATGTCAGGAAAAATGGTCCACACATCTTCAGTGTAGATATAGTTAACAAAATTCCATCCATATTTAGGTGAACCATGCATGCGGAATTGTAAGACAGAGTGAGTTGACTGTAACTTGAAAATATGCTAATAAGCAGTTAAAAGCCAAAGCCAGTGGATGTCATGCATATTTTGGGAGAAAGTACCAAGGATGCTTTAAACAATTTCCATTCTCCTTAGGTCCAGTGGCTTTAACACAGAAAACAATGCCCACAGTCACAGGTCAGAACTGTCTTTTTTTTTTTTTTTTGGCTATTTCTTACTTTTTTTATTCTTCAAACTCAATGAGAACTTGACTCTACCCTTTGTCTAGTGCATGCAAGGCAAGCGTGTTCTGCCTAAGAACACAACAGTGAGAAACAATGAAAGTGAAGCACCTTGAAACTCAGCCGGGCGGTGGTGGCGCATGCCTTTAATCCCAGCACTCGGGAGGCAGAGGCAGGCGGATCTCTGTGAGTTCGAGGCCAGCCTGGGCTACCAAGTGAGTTCCAGGAAAGGCGCAAAGCTACACAGAGAAACCCTGTCTCGAAAAACCAAAAAAAAAAAAAAGAAAATGATGCCAACTTGCTAAGGATTCTAATATCCTATGTCTTTATCCATCCATATATTACAATGTTTTAAATTATATTTTGGTATAGCAGGATCACAGTATGTAAGTTTAATATCTTTATCAACCCATAGTCTTTAAATTGCCTTCTCTTATTTTTTATTGAAACACCCTAGGAATGATTTGGGGTTTTTTGTTTGTATTCTGAAACTTTCTGAGAGATATGGCTATGAAGAATCTAACAAGCAAAGAAGTTTACCATGTAAGAATGTGCAATTACTTACAATATCTAAAATTTATTTTATTCCCTGCCTTTAGCTAAGACAGAAGGGGATAATTACACTCCTCAAAAGATAAATGAAATGAAGAATTTGGAACAAATAGGTGAATGAAACATATTGCTAATGGGGAGAGGTTGAAAAAAATGGCCAAATAAAAGTCACCAATGACCTTATTTTCCTCTCTGTGACAGTGCTTTCTAGATTCAATGCTGTTTTCTTTTATTGAAATAGAATAGTGCCAAACATTGAACCTGCTTTGTAAGACATACATCAAGGAAGAAAATATTTCACCATAATGACACAACCTGACATTTTAAAACAGATAACAAATGACACCTTGTCAATGGCACCAATTTATTATTCCCTCTCTTGTTCCTTGGTGCCACAGCAGGGTACACGTTCCTTTTAATCATGAGACTGTGTTAAACAAATTTTTACCAGGAGACTCCGAAATGCCCCTCATCATTCTCAAGTATCCTGACCTCTGGGCTGTCCCCACTCTAGTGTCTAAAGACAAAGGCTATGCTAAATTTTTCATCATTTTATTCAATTTCAGATCCAATTATGTGAGGGTCTTCCATCACTTACGTGGGTTGTCTGTGCTACAACACCAACTGCCACACATTAATAAGACTCTTTTCATCCTTCAGACACCAGTGCTAAATCATGTTACTTCCCAAAAGGGCAGATGAAATAGATGCAAATGTCTGAGGCGGGCACTCTTCTCTGTATAGTTACAATTGGAAGAGGCTTGCAGGGGTGGTCTTCCCATCACTGAAAGCCCAGACAGTCTCTAAGTACCTGTTGTTTTTCATGTATTCTACCAGATTCCCTCCCCCAAAGGCCACTTCTCTCACTCGCTTTAATATCCCTCAGCCAGTTTATATCACAGAGAGGACTCCTTTGAACACTGCCCTGGGCGCTGACTTTCTAGCTGAACTGCTGTAACTAATCGGCCTGTAAGCTGAAAAATGACCAGTTTGACACTCACTCAGCCGTTCCAGCAGTGAAGTTTCCCTTTACTTCAACAGTCTCTGTCAAGCACAAAGGACCAAGACTTCAGATGCTTCATATTTTTGACTGAACACATCCCAGCTGTGGGTCAGAGAGAGAAAGGGAGGTTTGTGTTAGTGAGTAATCTGAATGAAATTTGTAACTGATGGGATTTTCTTAGTACCTTAAATTCTATGAGGTTGACCATAACATAAAGATGAGTTTCTCATGACTTTGAGATAAATAAATGGAATGGGCGCTGGAAAAGTTAAACATATGAAATTTTTAGAGAAGACTCTAAACGGCTTCCTTTATACAACACACACACATAAATTAGATGCCTAATATACCTACCTCTATCTATCTATCTATCTATCTATCTATCTATCTATCTATCTATCTATCTATCTATCTATCTGAGGAATATAATTTACGAAAACATAGCTTTTAGTACTATTGTGACAGTTTTCCAATCCCATTACAAAATCGTAGGTTTGGATAAGCTTTTAAAGTCTGTTTTTCCTTTAACAAATAAGGAAGATAGTATTACTCTCACTGAGTTTGAGAGCGTTGAGTGAACTAGTATCAGCAAAACATTGGATAGAAATACCAAGCACTGAGTAAGGATATTTTTGATATTACCCTTGCAAGATTCTAAGACATGACTATAACAAATCAAAACAGAGAAAACAGTGATATTAATTCATGGGAGAGGACCTACTGGGATGAATAATAACTTTAGCTATTCTAAACTTGGATTTAGATTTCAATGATTTATTGAGAAAGTATCTTAATTGTCCTTAAGAGAGTATTCTATAGGAAAATCTTCATAAATAGCCTAAGAAGGTTATAAATACAGTTCTCAAATATTTTACCATATAAAATATAGCAGTTATATAAGGATAATGTTACAATATTATTGAATGCAAAGCTTAATCAGTCTAGACTTCATTTAAAAGATTATGGAATGATGTGTATATTTTGAATGTTGTGCCTATGTTCTAGGCTTGACTCTCAAAACTCTTAAAAACAAGGATCATACTTCATACTGATTCAGACTCCAGAAGTTGTGTCTGAGCAGATGGTTTCATTTATTCCAGATTTATAAAATGATTTAAAGCATTCCAATTCTTGATATTCATGTAAAATATTCTGTTGTACAATGAAGATATTTTGCCAAAAAATTCACTTAAAGAAAAATGAACTGCTACAATTTCAGTGACTCAACAATAATCACCTTGTAAAAAAGGACTAATGCATCTATTTTGACACCAAAATAACCAGGCAGTTCAGTCTTTTCATATTCTTCTGGATGTTACAACCTCTGCATATTTACATTTCATGGTAAAATGAGGGATTGAAGGACCCCTCAAACAAGTACCTGCATGGCTATGAATTAGACATGTCTAACACTTAGCTGAATAATACAAAGTCATATGGTCATAATTTATTTAATTTTATTGAAACCTTCATTTGACTTGGATATGAGGCTTATTGTTAACTACTGGTGATTGTTTCAGTGCAAACAATGAAAAGCATTCCTAATATTGGATTCAACCAGCCCACTCAGTAGATATATGTGGAAGTATATCACTATTTGCAACATTTCAGTGTATTTGTGCTTGTTATTATCAACTTTTACTCTTGGAAGATGAGCATCATGACCAGGATAGATGACAATATACAGGCAATGTGGCTGTATATGGAGGTAGATGGAGTCCTGAGGAATCAGGATTCTGATGAATTTTAACGGGCAGATGGGTAGTTTAAACATTGATCACTTTGTGGTTTGGCCAGAATAGCAAAAGAGAAAAATGTTATTTTTTTCTTGAATAATGCTTCATTTGGCTATCTACTGCAGAAACATGACCATTTTGTCTTTGTAAGTATATTTTATTAATTCAGATTTATGTTTTTCAATCATCCCCATTCACTACTTATCTAATGTAGTTCTTTTCTTTTCTTTCATTTCACCAACTTTAAATTTCTGCTGGGCGGTGGTGGCGCATGCCTTTAATCCCAGCACTCAGGAGGCAGAGGCAGGCAGATCTCTGTGAGTTCAAGGCCAGCCTGGGCTACCAAGTGAGTTCCAGGGAAGGCGCAAAGCTACACAGAGAAACCCTGTCTCGAAAAACCAAAAAAAAAAAAAAAATTTCCTAAGAAGAAAAGAATTAGGTTCAGATGCAAAGTTTAGCAGTAACCACCTACCTTGCTTTGCTTGGTTGTGCTTTCACACAATTATTAATATAATAATTTATATTAGCCTAATATAAATTATCCTGCTAGCTCAATTGCATCTCTTTGTTGAATCATCAGCCAGCATTTATTAAATATAAGCTTTTATTTTGAACTGTAGGGCTCTAGTACATTAGATCACAGGTTTAATTCATACCATTTAATTAGAGTGGATCATGTTTAATAAGGTTGAAAACATTATATGAATATGCCTTGTTAATGGCAAGGGCACATTATAGTTCGTTGCATGAGAAAGGGGTGTGAGAAAAGCCTGAAATGAGGTAGTACTACAAAAGGATGGAGACTTGGTAATTAAATTGAGAGGAGGAGTCATTCTGGGGAAATTCAGAGCAAAGGTTGTGAACAAAAGGAGGGAGAGGCACACCTTATGGAGGAGGGGCATAGTGGGCAGGCTTGACTGCCAGGGGAAGGTATTTTGGAGTGACAGACAGCACAGCAGAGTTGGCCTTGGATTCTAGACCTATGGTTCTACAGGAAATTAAATGAAGGAGAAACCGAATCTTGAGAAACAAATTTGAAACAAGAATTAGCATTTATTCAGTATCTCCTCTGGCTTCATTCAATTCATCAAACATTAGTGAGTTAGAGAATGCCCCTACACATGTTAGCATGTGATGTTTTTCTCTATGGAAAATCACAGACTAATTGGACTTTGGAAACACTATTTTAATGCACAGGCTTCTCTGTTGTGGTGTCATAAATATATATTCATACATACAGACAGAGAGATAGACACACACGTGTTTGTGTGTGTTCCTGGAAAATGCTTCTGAGTCACAGAACTAAGTATTATAAATGCAGGACTTGAAGAAAATCAATGGGTTGTACAAACCATCCCAGGCCTAAGTAACTCTGACACTGAAGCACTAACAAACGCTCTAACAATCTTAGTAAACAACGAAGTGCAGCCACACCCCCTCTGTTTACTTGCTGCATTTCACATTTACACCCAATCATAACACTGGAGGATCTTTTGCTGACTTAGTCTCTGGGCTCATGATTCTCTCTGGTGTTTTTGAGAACATTTACTTATAATGGATACCAGGTGCATCAAAATATGTCTCCGGTGTATTTAAAACATAAGAAATATGTTCACAGTCACATCATCTTTGGTTTCAAATTCTTTTTTTTTTTTTTTTTTTTA
>CABHPQ010171183.1:0-26715 GCA_902168405.1 Peromyscus aztecus
GACAAAGGTGTCCCCCATCCCTGGTTTCAAATAATTATATAGAGGAATGATAACAAAAACTGCATCCACAGGAGCAAAACAGACATGTCAATCTAGGGAACCAAATTAAGGACCCCCAAACAAACCCATAGAACCACAATCATCTGATTTTTCACAGAGATACCAAAGACATACAAACAGTGCTGTCAAAACTAGAGGTTGACATCTGACAAAAGGGAAATAGATCTCTATCTCTCATTCGAACAAAGATCAATTCCAGTGGCTCAAAAGCCTTATTGCAAGACCTGAAACTTTGAAATTGTCTGAGGAAGAAAATAGAAAAAGCTCTTCAAGATACAAGTATAGGCAAAGATTTTCTGAAAAGGACTTCAATTGCTAAGGAAATTAAAAAAAAACTAGTTTTTTATCTAGGGAATGCTCTTATTTTATTAAAATGAACCAAATACTTACTAATATGAGATAAGTTATAAATAACATAAAGTCATATATTTAATAAGTGAATAAAGTGAAGATATTACTGAAGCTATTAGTGTTTCTCCCTACTCAAATGTTGGGAGATGTTTATCATGATGATTTTGGTTTCTATCTATTGGGTAGTGAATAGACCAGATAGGATAATACCACTTCTACATCAACAGTTAGCTCCTCACACAGTGTAGCGATTAGAGCAACTTATATATTAAAACTTGAAGAAACATAATTAGTTTAGGCCATTCTCTCCCATCTCCTAAGAAACAAAACAAAATGGAAATCCTAAACAAAATGAACAAGATCAATGAGAGCAAAGATACTGACAGGGGAGGGGACCGACTCTCAGAAATGCCAAAATCTAGGAAGGAAGCCAAGTTCATGTAAAGGCTGATTGAACAACTCACACAACGACGCCATGAATCCACTTTTCTTCCTTCATCTTTCTGTGAAGCATGCCTCCTGCCTTACTAATCCCCTAGCCATGAGGAGTGCATCCATGAATCACATACCTTTAACAAACAGCCACAAAACTAAGTGACCTAACAGGCAGTGATTAGTGATTTCTCACAACAATGCCTGTTGGCTGAGATTTTTTCTCTCCTAATCTCACTTCCTGTGTAGCTTCATAAAGCCTGGAGTCAGCTGAGCCGGAAATGACAAGGTGGCCTGACTCCTCAGTCTGATATTTGAAGCTGACTGTTGTTGGAAGCATCACTGATTTCTTCCTTGTTACGTACCAACCTCCATCTGTCCAGAATGACTTCCTCACATCATCGTCTGAGGGCAGCATTCCAAAGCCTGAAAATAGAAGCTGCAAATCTTCAGCCTCTGTGATGCATAGCGTCATTTCTTTCATTTTCAATTGCTCAAAGCATGCAACTATTTGTGGAAAAAAAAAAGTCTTGGAGCAAAATGTGAGAAGGAGCTCTCATAACTTGGTGAAACAATAAGGTGCATAGTCAAAGGGCTTGGTTTACTTTTATACTTCCATGATGTCCAATATTTCATTTCAATATTTTACATTTTTCACACAATTCCATACCATCTAGTAAATGACCATGTGTATTTTGGTAGTTTCATGTTGTTTGTTTTTTACTCTTTCGGGGGCCCACCACCCAGCTCCCCAATAAATCACACATAGAGGCTTATTCTTAATTGTGAATGCCAGGCCTTAGCTTGGCTTGTTTCTTGCCAGCTTTCCTTAACTTAAATTATCTCATCTACCTTTTGCCTCTGGGTTTTTCCCATTCTCTTATTTCTGTAAATTTTCCTCTTACTCTTACTCTGTGGCTGTCTGTGTAGCTTGGTGGTTAGCCCCTGGAGTCCTCCTCCTCCTCCTTCTCTGGCTACTTCCCTCTTCTCCTCACAGATTTCTCCTTCTATTTATCCTCTGTGCCTGCCAGCTCTGCCTATTTCTCTCTCCTGCCTCGCTGTTGACCCTTCAGCTCTTATTTAGACCATCAGACGTTTGAGACAGGCAAAGTAACACAGCTCAACAGAGTTATACAAATGCAACATAAACAAAAACAACACACCTTAAAATAACATTCTACAACAGTTTCCTGCACAAAAAAAAAAAAAAAATGAAGAAATATTCCTTTCTCAGAAGCTCTGGCAAATATCTGGTCCATCTGCAAACAGAAGTCAGTTCAGTCCTAACTTAAGCTTGGATCTGAATCAACAGCACAAAATCCGAGGCTGGGAAGATTGCTCAATAGTTAAATCACTTGTTGCACATGTGTGAGAACCAGAGTCCGGAGCCTCAGAAACACATGTACATGCCAGGTAGGAGTGATGATCGTGTTGTAATTCTAGCCAGGAAAGATAGAGACTGGGGGGGGAGGTCCCAGAGCAAGATGGTTAATAAGACTAGCTCTGGGTTAGACTGGGAGATCTTGACTAAGGAAAAAAAAATAGAAGAGCAATCAAAGGTGATGTCTGACAACCTTGGCCTTCCATACCCATAATCATGTAAGTCGTAAATCAAGACTCTTTTAAATACATTGGGAAGGCATCAGGTAGGTGGCTTACAGGAAATCAGGAGAATCTAGGAGGTAGACTTCAACTGTGACCTGATGTCATTGTTAGCTCTTCTGGGTTTAGTGTAATTTAGGGACTCTCCTCACAACTTACAAAAGATTTTCCTCATAGTCACAACAATGTTAGGTCATGCACAAGTTGGCAATAAACACTGTAAAGAGGATTAAAGATGTCTCAAGAGAATTTGGCTCTAAACCTGTAATGTCCCAACCTCTTACATGATTGAAATTCTAATTTGTCAATCAGACTTCTTAGATACAGCATTTTCCCAATATCTTTCATAATCAAATAACTAACAAAACACCTTTCACTTAGGGAATATCTTCCACATGATACATACTGCCATCAGTACCAAACATATTATCACTGGAACACGAGTTAAAAACAAAAACAGGAAATGAAGTAGCCAAATAGTCATGTCTATGTTACACAGAACCAACTCTCATGGCTGGAAATGTAGGAGAACATGATACTCTCTGGCATCTGAGAAGTCTTTATAGGCACAGGTCTGAGTCCCACTTCACAAGTTAGCTACTGTACGTGTATGTCTGTGTGTGTGTGTGTGTGTGTGTGTGTGTGTGTGTGTGTGTGTGTGTATGTGTGTGTGTGTATGCAGGAAATGGTATATAAAGAACCAGACTACTGCAGTAGAAAGCTAAAAGATGACCTAGATTTTACAACAGAAAACATTTCAAAATGGCATGCCGGGCGGTGGTGGCACACGCCTTTAATCCCAGCACTCGGGAGGCAGAGCCAGGCTGATCTCCGTGAGTTCGAGGCCAGCCTGGGCTACCAAGTGAATCCCAGGAAAGGTGCAAAGCTACACAGAGAAACCCTGTCTCGAAAAACCAAAAAAAAAAAAAACCAAATAGCACATAATGTATAGAAACAGTGCTCTAACATTAAACTTGGAATATATGCAGACTTTTAGACTACACACTTAAGTAACAGGAACCACAAAATGTTACCCAGAATTTAATAAACAACAATAACAACAAAATAAACTAATACAGAAAAGGTTGACAGCCCACTTAACTGTGCTGAGAAACTTATTTGTTCTCTCATTCTCCAATGTCCAAAGTTTACTTCCTTTTTTCTCTGACATTGTGCCCCTCTGGATTTGATTATTGAGCTTTGAAATCTGCTTTTAAAGTAGCTTAAGGGCTGAAAGGCTTTCCCTTTTGATCACACTTACTTGGGAGATATAGACATGTCTTGGTAGCTTTGTCCTCAGGCCCTTTTCTTCCCAGTAGTGTGTACCACTCAAAATTTTGAGAGCAGCTTGCATTAGCACAAGTATGCAAGTCCTCTCATTGCCTCATAGACACTCAGGCAATTTATGATCATTTGTTGCAAAGAGGCTCTGCCATTTCTCTTAGAAAGAAGAAAATAGCATCACCTACTCAATTGCATCTCAAGGACCCAGCTAATGCAGTCTTGATGATCTTCTCTGGATAGGAATATCTACAAAGGCTTAGGGAGCTCAGATCAAGTATTTTCATTTTTAGCCACCAAAGGTTTCCAGCTCCCTGCCTGCCACAGCCATGGGACTTTCTAGCCAGCAGAAAGAGGCAATTTAAAATGTCTTCTAATGTTACTGTCAATATTGAACTAGAGATTGTCTTGAAAAACAATCCTTTCTTGTTTCCGGAGCATCACAAAGGACCTGTAACCCTTAATGCCAATCTGGGACATAAGTTCAAAGCTTTCTACTCTGTACATTTCCCTTAATGGGCCCCATAATATACGATGCAGAATCACTTCCTCACTGTTGAGAAGAGAGAAAAGGTTCTTGTTCCAATATGTCAATCTCTTCCAGAGAATGAGCACCAAGCAACATTGCTAGGAAGAAAGAAATGGGTCAAAGTTGATGGTAGCATGAGTGGTTGCTCTAACAATGGAGTCTGAAGACGTAAGAAAGTGTTCCTTCAGGCCTCTTGGTGAAGGGCAATAATAAAGCTGCCAGATCTGTCCTTTGGATAACTCTTTTATTCTTTATATGAAGCTATCTGTAGCTCTGTTGAATAATTTTTTTATTTGCAAGTTGAGAAAGTGGCAAAATGACATGACAATTTTCCCCCTAAGTATTTCTTCATAGCACTTCTTATTCAAAACAAGGACAATAAAAACTACTCAGTCATTCTTTACCACCTAGAAACTTAAGACCTTCAGAGTTAGACTGAGGAGCTAACATTGTCAAGATGGTGTAGTTTATTCCTTCAGGGTGTCGTTAACTTACAGGCAATAATTAAGAAGTGTGTAGAGCCATCTAAGAAGAGCCTCGTTCTGCTGTGGATCATTAGTTATATAGGATTTCCAATCCATGTAACAATGAGACCAGCTAAGCAGTGCTGTTCACCTTAAATATTTGTTCATTAACTGCCTCTTACTCTGTGATCATTAGGTAATACACTTGAGAGAAATGGTTCTCCTCATACATTCTCAAAAATAGACCGGGCATACTAGGCAGACCTTTAATCCCAGCCCTCAGAAGGCAGAGGCAGGCCAATCTCAGTGAATTTAAGGCAAATCTGGTGTATATAACAAGTTCCAGAGCAGTCATAGCTACACAATGAGAACTTGTTTTAATAAATAAGTAAATAAATAAACAAATCTCAAAAATAAGAAGGTCAAAATAATATTATCTCCATTTTTTACAAGTTAAATCCTCAGCCCTTTCAAAAATGACACCAGTGTAAATAATGTTAAAGTTAAAGAGTTAAAGAAATGGAAGAATAATATCATTACATCAACTGTAATGAAATGGTAATATTTCTTAAAAACCATTTTCAAGCAGAGAAAATACCCATTGGGTATATTTGAGCTTTATCTGTGTCTTAGAATGCAAAACAAAACAAAACAAACAAACAAACAAAAAAACCACCAGTCTTGTGGGTATCAGGATTTGGGGCAAGGAGTGGAATGTAATGGTTTGAGTGAAATGTCCTCTCGGATCTCTGGCCTTTCTGGGGGAAGTCCATCACTTGGCAGTGGGCTTTGAGATTTCAAAATCCCCTGCCCTTCCCAGTATGTGCTTCCCTTCCTGAATCTCTGCCTCCCTCCCTCTCTCTCTTTCTCTGTTTCTGCTTCTGCTTACATTTGAAGATGTAAGGTCTCAGCTTGCTTCTCCAGCTGCTGTGCCTGACTTCATGTCGGATGCTTTCCCATCATGACGGACCTCTTATCCTTCTGGAACACTAAGCCCAAATAGTTCTTCCTTCTATAAATTGTCTTAGTTTCAATTTGATTACAGCCTAGAAAAGTAACTAAGATAGTGTAGCTGAGTTTTCCTGCCTGGCCCACAGTCAGGACAAATCTTTCTCATCCGTCAGTCCCACAGCCGCTCAGACCCAACCAAGTAAACACAGAGACTTATATTGCTTACAAACTGTATGGCCGTGGCAGGCTTCTTGTTAACTGTCCTTATATCTTAAATTAATCCATTTCTATAAATCTATACCTTGCCACATGGCTCGTGGCTTACCGGCATCTTTACATGCTGCTTGTCCTGGCGGTGGCTGGCAGACAGTGACTCCCTCTGCTATGACAACAGGCCACTCTGGGCCAGCCTCCTCTCTACATGGCAATGCCCAATGGTGGGGTTGCTAAGAGCAACAGAACTATCTGGAAGGCTTTCCAAAGCCTTCACCTGGAGTCTTAGTTTCAATTTGATTACAGCCTAGAAAAGTAACTAAGATAGCAACCAAGAAACAAAAAGAGATGAATACAGAGAAGAGAAGGATAGGGACAAAATATCCATTCCTAAGGAACAACTCCAGTGACACACTCCTTCCAACTAGCCCCTACCTCCTAAAGTTAGTCCCCATCCCCACTAGTGTGTAGCTGAAGTTTTCCTGTGTCCACCTGGCTCCTGCAGCCACTCAGACCCAAGTAAACATATAGAGACTTATATTACTTTTAAACTGTATGGCCATGGCAGGCTTCTTGCTATTTAGTTCTTATATCTTAAATTAACCCATTTTTATAAATCTATACCTTGCCACATGGCTCGTGGCTCCTGGCTTACCAATATCTTTACATCTTACTTCTCATGGCAGCAGCAGCTGGCAGCATCTCCTGATTCAGCCTTCCACTTCCCAGAATTCTCCTCTCTGCTTATCCTGCCTATACAATACTTCCTGCCTGGCTACTGGCCAATCAGCATTTTACTTATCAATCAGTCAGAGCAACACATTCACAGCATACAGAAAGACATCCCTAGCACTAATCCATTGAGCTACACACCTGTTAACTTGTTTTCCTTATTCCTGTTTTAGTTACTTGTTACATTTTTTCACCAATGAAAGCAGCTTCAGGAAGGGAGGATTTCCTTTGATTCATTCCCTAAAAAGGGATAGATACAGTCTATCATGCTAGAGAAGGTATGGCAATATGAGATGGTCAGTCACATTAAACCCACAGTCAGTGAACAGAGAGAAGTGAATACTGATAGCTATTATTTTTTAATCATTTTTCTCCATTGTATTAGGTGAAAGCATGGAATGAGGCTGCCCACATTTTGAGTAGATCTTCTTCTCTCTTTAGTTAAAAACCCTTCTGGAGACACCTTTACCAAAACCCCTGGAAGTTTGTTCCCCTGGTGATTCTAAATCCCTGCCAGTTTATAAAGAAGATTAAGGGTCATAAAGGCACACATGGATTGATGAAGTTAGAACTGCTGTGTCACAATCCCATCCCAGGATCCCCCCATTTGGAGACTACAACATTAGGGACTAACCCAAAACATGAGGGCCTTCTGGGATACTTCACATTCTTCCCAGGACTGTCACAGACATATGAAGCTCCCTCACGGAGAGTATGTAGAGGAGAAAGAAGTCTCTACTGTATTAGAGGGTATACTTAGAACCTTCCTCTGAGGTCCGTGATTGAGAGCTAGATATATCAGAAACAGACCATTGTTGTAGACATGTATCCATACCATAAAACATATCACTGTAGTCACTTTTAAATGTGCAGTTGAGTGACATAAAATATATTTAAGTTGTGTAACCTCCACTGCCACTCATCTCTAGACCTATTATATTTTCCCAAACTGAAACTCAGTTTTCAGTAAATACTGTCTCCCTAATTTTTCCTTCCTAGCCCTTATAATCATCATTATGTTTTCAGTTATTATAAATTTGAATATTCTAAACACTTTACATACTTATAATCATGTAGTATGTACCTCTGTGTACGTCTTATTACATTCCAATTGGTGTCTTCAAGACTTATCCATATTGAAACATCAGCATTTTGCTTCTTTCTTTAAGACTGACAGTTGCTCATTGTTTATGCATGTATGTATCTGTATATATATATATATATATATATATATATATACATATATATCACACTCTGTTTAATTATTCAACCACAATTAAGTACAATTTCTTAGTTACAATGAATGTGCTGCTATGAACATAGATATACAAATTCGTTTGAGTATCTAATTTTTACATTTAAAGGTATGTGAACAAAATTGTTAGGACACATACAAATTCTGTTTCAAGTTCCATGTGGAGCAACCATAATGTTTACTCAGTGTCTAGACCATAAGTTTCCTTCAGAAGTCAGCTAGTTTTTCATATTCTCCCAACATTAATATTTCGTGGTTTGTCTGATTATGTATAATAGTCATCTTAATAAGTGTGAAGTCTTATCCATGTAGACTATTTTGCTACATCATTTACAGAAGAATAGAAGATTTAACATCAATATATTTGTTTTTGAAGATAGAGAAAATCAAGCTTAATGCAGTAGATAAAATAAATGTTTTTAATCTATAAAATGTGAAGTGAGTTAGGAGATTTTCTGAAATAGTGAAGAACAGTCTGATGATTAATTTAAGTGTGTCGACTTGATCTGTCTATGAGTGCCCATATATTTGGTCAGTCATTGTTTTGGAAAGGCTTATAATTTGCCTTGGCATAAAAGTTTAAAATACTGTCTTCTACAACATAAATGAAGCTCGTTCAGTCAGATGGAGGCCCACATAGAACAAAACAGCTGACCTTTTGCAAATAGGTGAGATCCTGCCTGACTTTTGAGTTGAGTTAAATTAACAGAATTTTCTGGCTCTTGAGCTTATGAGTTTTCTTACCATTAATTGTATTATCAAACTATTTGGTCCTTTAATTCACTAACTTAGATCTTAAGAGTTTTTATTCTGCATAATTGCATAAACCAACTTGTTATAGTAAGCCAACCTAATGATAGATTAATAGATTAGACAAAGATGATAGATATAAGGAGATAGATAGATGGACAGACAGGCAGTCAGATAGATAGGCTAGAAGGATAATGTATAGATAGATGACAACTGGCACTACACTATATATGTGTGTGTGTGTGTGTGTGTGTGTGTGCGTGTGTGTGTGTGTGTGTGTGTGTATCACTGAAAGTACTCACATATACTACTGATTCTATATATCTAAAGAACTATGGTTGACATCATTTTAATTTTAAAAGTCTTCTGGAATCAAGGAGTAAATAATAGGCTGAGGACAGAAAACAGAAGATAAGAATAAACAAGCTAGTTTTACTAAAAGCAACAAAGGTGACATTTCATAGGACATAGACTGTGACAATGAAAAATACTATGTCTTGGAAAAGAACTTAAAAAATAATCATTGACTGTTTATTAATTATTATTGAAAACAGCTTCAGGGTTTTAACTATTTGGCCAAATTGAGTCAAGATTACTGTTTTCCTGACTCAATTACCAGGTTAGTCAGAGATGATAAACATGAGGAAAATTAGTTATCCACAGACTAGAGAATACAGGATTCAATGTTAAAAGGAAAATTGAAGGATAGAGGTATAAGAAAGTGTATAATCTGATTTTGGTACCGTGAGAACTGAGCACGGGGAAACAATAGCAAGAGAAATATATGCAATACTGAACATAGCACAACAATGGAAAACCCAAAGGCACACAATTGTGAGATCTTAGAACCATAAGGAAAACATGAAAAAGAATGAGAACTTTTTAGTACAAGAATTCTTTGCAAAAAAGAGTGAGCAAAAACTTTAAAAAAAATCACCTGTAATTGTCATTGTAGTCAATGATGTAACTTCATCTAAATCAAGAAACTGGATATTAGTAAAAAGGTTGCAATAATATTAAACAAAAGTAAAAAAAAGTCATTGGTACATCATGGAATTTTCAGAATCACAGAACATTACCAACAATGCCAGTGACAACTCAAAATACTAAGGAAAGCACTGGGAAACATTGGGAATGCAGACTAATGAAATTACGTCAAAGACAAGGATAAAATGACGTAGTACAAGGCTAATAGTCTGCCTGATTGGCAAAGTGGGAATATGACTACTTTGTTTAAATCATTTGAAAAATAATGTCCCCTCCAATGAAACCATAGTATTCTAGTAGTAAGTGTTATTGGAGGTAGATTCTACATATTGTAGGAGTGATCTACTGGAAACCAGTGACTAATAAATCAATAAATATTGTTTAGTTGTTAACATATGCAAAGGTATGAAAGTAGGGGATTGGCACAGGGGAGACAAGATTAAGAAGTTGATGATTAAGTTAAAAATATTCTTGTACTTTAATTATTTGTGTCACATAAAGAATCACCCCTTCATGTCATAAATACTAACTACTTACTTTCACATAATATGTATCCCAGATCCTGTCACACTCTTTCTTCTTAGCTGTTATATCAATACCATATTCTTTCCTAATACACAAACTTTATTTTAAAATGTAACTTATTCCAGCAAGTATTATATTTGTTCTATATGGGGCTTATTGCTAAAATGGCTGATAGGAATTTTAAATGATAAAAAAGTTCTTGGTAAGTGCATTTTTAAAAGCTACAGTGAGCATTCATTTATAAAGGAATGAATGAGAAAGCCAGTGATTTAAACTGGTTACAAATCTCTATATCTAGGAAAGTTCAGGTGTGTTTGCTTGAGTTTATTAATTAGATTGTTCTAAACTCATAGAATAGCAAATAAGACAAAAATAAACAAAGAACAATGAGACTTCTTGTAAACAAAATGATTAGTCATTGAAGAAACGTAAGTTCAAATTGACAAAAGATTATCAGCATTGCAGGATTAGTTATTTAACAATAGGGAAATCAGCAAATTCCTGGTAACATTGAAGTACACATGACAAATGATCTGACAAAGACTAATTAGAAGCTGGAAGTACCCAAGGAAGGAGGCTTGGTATTTTCATAAGTTTCACCTTAAGTAGCAAGCCTCACTGCTCTCTTGAATCAAAGCAATTTATCATCTGTGAACAACTGCCAACAAGAACATCACCAGGGACAAGCTGAGTTGTGCTTGTACCAGGCCTGGGTTCTCATATAAAAGTATTGAATTTATCTGGACTGTGGAGACTTACCAAGTTCAGTGTCAAGGGAAAAAATCCCATCTTCTTAATGGTGATGTTATCTCAGCTACTGTACTCTGTCATGTATGGAGGAGTGTAAAGGAGCAATACACAGAAGCACAGGTGCAGAATTAGAATTGGTTTTCAGTGGCCTCTTGAAGTTGCCTCATAGATGGCTTCATTAAGACCAGACACTTGTGAAAGCCCTAAGATCATATCATGAGTCTTCAGCAACTAATGTATATGTGATTGGAAAATACAAACATTGTGTGTGTGTGTGTGTGTGTGTGTGTGTGTGTGTCTGCATCTGTGTGTCTGTGTTTGTGTGTGTGTGCCACAGCTATGTTTCTGTCTTTTAAAAATCAGATTAGAAATTAATTGACTGCACATACAGAGATGCACTCTCATAAATACCTAATGAGGAGCAGTGTGTGTGTGGAATACCTGGCATGTTTCTTTCTATGAGACAAAATAAATACTCAGAATTTGAATAAGTAACTCGAGATGCTCTGAAGTGATAGTGTATTTTAGCATTTTTCCAAGGCCATGTCCAAAGGTACCATAGGCTGCAACAGGGGAAAGGACCAGCATTCTTCATGAGAGGATAATGGGCTGTTCACATGCTCCACTAGAGCCTAATATGACAGATAGGTGAGTCTGCACGCAAGCATCAAGGAAGTTGGGTGGAATAAAGTGGCAGGGTTTCTATTGCTGATAGACAATGGCTTCCTGTGTTCTCTACTCAGACAGACTCTCTTGGAGGTTAATAGCAATCAGGTTTGATGTGGTATCCTTTACTCTGAATTCAACTTCAGCATCTGTTTTGAGTTTCAGCTATCATAGGAATGCATGTTAGACTCTTTAAAAATAAGCTCTTCACTATTCATATCCACCTAAAACTCATCAGTTAACACATCTACACACACCTGTGCACGCATGCAGATTTAGGAGGACTGAGAGTCCAGGACTAGTTTTGTCTAGCTAGATATCATTACACTGCATTAAAATAGGAATTATAATTCTCTCATTTTCTATGATTGTTTTTAACATCTTAAATTTAGAAATCATCAGAGGGAGTCTGGGGGAGAAGCTGAGTCTTAAACTCAGCATAAATCACTGCTCAGTCTGAGAACCATGTTTCTAACCTCACTGTCCAATAGAAGAGAGAGAGCCCACAGAAATACAATGCAGAGCTCATATACAGCCTCAATATCTCCTTCTCCTCTTACTCTACAGTTTGATAATATTTAGACATGCAAAATAATAATCCATGTTTATAAGAAGCAACAAAAACTAATCTACAATCACTTAAAACTAGACTATTTATGCTCTTGATTTACTATCTACCTAACTGTGCATTCTCTGTTTATCCCTTAATATATTTGTCAATTTAGTTGTTAGCAGATTGCAGACTTGCATGTATGATCACCCTAGGCTTATGGATGAATATTCTTTTTAGAGAATATGCTATTTGTTCTAGGTCTTTGAAATGTTTTTGATAAAATTTGTGTTTAATGAACTATGTAGGTATATAATACATACATTTTGTATAACAAACATTATCAAAACAGAGAAATAACATTACTTCTCAATATTACAACATGCCTCTCCTAAGCCAGTGATTCCCCTTCTGCACAACAAGAAACAATTGCTCTACTTATATTTGTGACAAAAATTATTCTGTTCTAGAACTTTACCAAAGGAAGTCATAAAATATCTGGGGTTTTTTTTAAATATCTTTTTGTCACAGGAATGTGATGACTTCCCCAAATGCATATGTCTTAATCTCAGAACCTGTGAACATGTAACATAAAAGAGAATTAAGTAGAAGATGGAGTCATGATATCCACTTAGCTGACTATAAAATAGCCAATTACTTATTACCATGAATTAGCTGTGTCTGTACACTGTACTCACAAGATGAGTTTGCTCTGGAAAGATGTCTTCTTGGGAGAGAATTCACCAAGCATTGATGGCTTTGCAGGTTGAAGAAAACAAACCAGGGTTGCTGTAGAAACTAGATAGAATAAGAACATTGATTCATCCCTAGACTCCCTCAGGTGCGGGCACAGCTGCTAACTTCACAAATGTGCTACCAGTAAGATCGCTTTGAACTTCTGACATCTACAACTATGAAAGATATGTGTCTTTTTAAAGATTTATTTTACTTTACTTTATAGTATTATTGCTTTCCTGCTTGTAGATATGTGGACATGTATCCTTGGTATCTGTAAAAATCAGAAAAATGTGATGGATTCCCTGGAACTAGAATTACAGATGGTTGTAAGTTACCATGTGGGAGCTAGGAACCAAATCCAGGCCTTCTGCAAGAGCAGCAAGTGTTCTTAATTGCTTTCTCGCTCACCAGTCCCTATATGTGTTATTTTAGGCACCATGTTTGTGGTATTTGTTGCAGCCACAAGAAGGAACTAGTATACTCATGTACTAAGAGTACTTTTGAGGTTTATGACAAGTGATAGCAACAGCTATTTTCACCACTTATTACTGAGTAGTGTGTGGGACTCCCTGTAAAGCTCTGCTGCTGACAGAGAAATGAACTACAAACAGGTAAGCAGGAAACTCGTTCCAGCAGGGCTTAGCCAGGCTAGATAAAATTTCTAGAGTCTGACACCAGACCAGTTTATTTTAGACATATTTAAGTACTTCACACTTTTGGGTAAAAAAAGTTTTCTGATAGCAATTATCCCAATCCAATACACACAATAAAGCTTAAGGCAAGACTATATTGAAACTCTTTTGTAAACACATGTGATCTCTACCATGAAGATGGTTTCTATTGCTTAAGGGCCTAGGATTTGTTGTGGTCTCCTACCTAGATAGCATAGAGGTCACTAGGCTATAAAGTACACGTGACATCTCCCCTAAGGATGGGTTCTACTGACTGAGAAACAAAGCTAAAGATAAAGGTCTGGAGAGGGAGAGTCTGGGAGAAACATTTTGTGGGGGATTTGGGTGAAGTACGACCCTACCAATAGTAAAGGTCACAGGGTTATTAATAACATCCATCCCCAACCTTCTAGATGGAAAACTGGTATATATTTCCTCCATTGAGACACCCTATGTGATCAACATTCCTGGATTCTCTAGTGCTTATCTGTGAGCACTCCTGACCTCTAGAGTAGTGTTCATCTTTATTTATGCCTCTATTGGTGAACACTTAGATGACTTTCAGTTGTAAACTATGATTTCTAAGTCAAGATCATGTGCATGTTTTATAAGGACCATTACATGATAGAGCATGAAAGATGCATTTAAAGACTAATTGTGTGTTACTTGTCTCGTGGAAGCCAGAATCAGATCTCTGCAATAGCACCAAGTATTGGTAAATGGCACATTAGATGCTGAAATTCTATAACTATAACTAGGGGTCAAAACCACTTGCCATGATTTAATAAAAATATTTGTTTTGAAATATTATTTAAAAATTGTAATTGATATATCATTATTGTACATATTTATGAACTACAGTATTACATTACAAAAGATATATGCAAACTACAATGATTATTGTAGAGTAACAGACATATCTGTCACTTCAGAGGTATTAATTCTTATTGTTGAGAACATTCAAAATTACTCCCACTAACTTTTGAAATATTCAGTCAGTGATTGTCATTATTATTATACTGTGCTACAGAATATTTAAAATCATACTTCCTACCTAACTGTACCCTGATCATGTGAACTACCCTCTCTCCATTCCCTCCACTTCACTCTTTGCTGGCTGTGTTGACCACTGTGATAGTCTATTCAATAAAGAGCATAAGTATCATTTTATTAAGCAGGCTGGGAAATGTCTTACTCTAGGTACAGGTCATGGAGCAGGGAATTACTCTTAGAGAAGACAAACACCTCTTTATGTATTAACTCAAGCAATGTTTTAAACTAAAGTAATGATAATCGAAAATTTCTCAATATACTACTACATGGGCCACTCTATCAGAGATAAAGATTAACTTTTAAGCCTCAGATTGCTCAACTATGAGAATGCAACTAGCCCAAATTTCACAATTCTTGTGAGTCAATAATATAAAGAGTTTCATAATATATGTTTAATAAGTTTGCTATTGTCCTAAATTTTCATATGTTCATCACATATGTATTCTATTTCTAGAAAATTATTTTATAAAAATATTACAGGCAGAGAATATTCTCATAAACTCATCAGGCACTTACTGTGCTTAGGCTAGCTCCTAGAAGTGTCAAGGTCTACAAGGATGGATTTAACACAGAATTTTCTTCTTGAGGATATTTTTAAGGAAGAAAAAAATGCAGTTTCTAACCACCATTTCAAGTGTTCACTTTGAAAAGGATGAAAGATGAAAAGATGCAAGGTGTTCCCCATCAACAAGTGGGACATACAACAAGATTCCAAGGGATATGGTACTGAAAGATGAAGAAGTGACTCAAAAATTGGTTAAATAAGGAGAAGACAAAGAGATGGTACAGGGACCAGAAAAATCCCATGTTGGCTCCAGAAGCTAGGACAAGTGAGCCAAGTTAGCAGGTTCCACAGAGATACACACGGGTGTGTAATCCCAAACTTAAGTTTGGACAATGTGGAACACTGGCATTGACTTCTATATGTTATAGCTTTTCAAGTCCCATAAATTAAAACTGGAAATAAGACTCTAACTTGGTGGTCTATTATTTTTGTGACTGGAAACAAAATACAGACAAAAAATAAACTTTGATAGAATCCTTTGTAAAAGTAGTGTAGAATTCGCTGATTTTCTATAATGTGTACAATAGTAAAAGAATTAAAGGTTTATAAAGTTTTGGCCATATGTGTATCTTAGGGTTTCTATTGCTGTGAAGAGACACCATGATCACAGTAACTCTTAGAAAGAAAAACATTTAGTTGTGGTGGCTCATTTACAATTTCAGAGATTTAGTCCATCATCATCATGACAGGGAACACAGGAATGTGCATGCTGACATGGTGCTAGAGAAGTAGCTGAGAATCCTACATCTTACAGGCAACAGGAAGTGGTCTGAGACACTGGGTAGTATCTTGAGCATATATGAGACCTCAAACCTCACCTACACAGTGACATATTTCCTCCAATGAGACCACATACCTACTCTAACAAGGCCACACCTCTAACAATGCCACTCCCTTTTGTGGTGATATTTTATTTGTGCTGAAATGTGATATTTTATTTGTATGTTGATAAAGAAAGTTGCCTGGAGATCAGAGCAATAGCTGCGACTAGGCTTAGCTTACCTACACCCTTTGGGGACCATTTCCTTTCAAACCACCACAGTGTGTGTGTGTGTGTGTGTGTGTGTATGTGTGTGTGTGTGTGTGTGTGTATGTCTGGTGTGTGTGTATGTGTGTGTGTATGTGTGGTGTGTTTGTGTGTGTATGTGGTTTGTGTGTGTGTGTGTGTGTGTGTGTGTGTATGTATGTATGTAAAACAATGTAAACTAATGTGAACTTCCTCTGTTTCTACCTTTTATTTTCTCTAATGTCATAAACATCCTGGAAAGAAATAAATGCTCATAACATTTTGGCCCATAGTAGATGTGATTAAAGATAAATACATACCAACAAACTGGGTTATATCAGAGGTTGTTATTGACAGAGAAGACAATAATTCTCCCTAAAGACCTGCAAAGAGACGGAGAAAATGTATTAGAATTTTAATCACTGGATTGAAGATTGCTTTTAGTAACAGCAGGCTGGAGCAGAAAACACACACCTCTCTCAGTACAATTAGGTAAAAGAACATAAACAAATGAAAGAGTACTACATGATTAATAATCTTTTCTCTCTTTTGGCGAATGGGTTAGCTAATGGGGAGACCTTCATTGACACCATTAAATAGATCCATATCTCCAGGAGGAACCAATATGTGTTGTAGAACCTTATGCCTATGGATATAAAATCTACATCCAAATGTGGCCTTAATAGAAATAAAACCCAGCTTCATGGGTACATAAACCTCTACAGTTTGGACATCTTTTTAAGAAGTTGCAAATTCAAATTCGAGCATTGTGGTACTTGGCTATTGTTGCTATCATAAGTTACCATAAATATATTAATTTATATAGTCATTATTATACTATGGGTCAGAAATTCAAAATAAAGGTCACAGGGCTTAAATGAATCAAGGAGCCTTCAGGGCTGTGGTCCTGCTACTATTTGAATCTTGAATGGCCCCACAGATTCCTGTTTAGAATACCGTTCCCTAGTTTGTGGTGCTATTTTGGAAATCTTAGGTAGTAGGACCTGTGGCCGATGTGTGTCTGGGGACTTGCCTTCAAAGATTGCATGCTGTCTGCTCCTCCAGGGCTCTCTGCTTCTGGGTTTGTTGTGATATTAGACCCAGTTCTCTTCACATTCCCTCCTGTGTGAAAGGCGCCCTTGCTCCTCTGTGCCCTCTCCACTGTGACTGACTGAACCCCTCTGAAATCCCGAACAGAAATCAGTTTTTCCTCCTTTAGTTGTCTGTCAGGTAAAATGGGCAGAGTGACACAAAAGCATCTGCCATAGCAGGGGGTTTGACTTCTGACCCTTCCCTGCTTCCCCAGCCACTTGACCTCCTGAGACCCCGGCTTAATCTACAGAGAGGAGATGAGCCTCACATCACACTCTGAGGCTCACTCTGCCTCTGCTTTCCCAACCTAAGGCCCCCCTGATGGTTCTGTGACTACACAGACAATGTATCACAGTCTCCTGATGTCTAGCGGAGTGAATTTTCACGCTTATGTCCATCTGCAATGTTCAATTGCTTTTGGCGAAATTCTAGGATTTTCACAAATTCCCCCTATATTTTGAGGGGTGATTACTTTCTGAGACACGAATTGCTCAACATCCCTAATCATTAGGGAAATGCAAATCAAAACAACTCTGAGATACCACCTTACGCCAGTCAGAATGGCTAAAATCAAAGACACTGAGGACACCTTGTGCTGGAGAGGATGTGGAGCTAGGGGAACTCTCCTCCACTGCTGGTGGGAATGCAAGCTGGTACAGCTACTGTGGAAATCAATATGGCGCTTTCTTAGAAAATTGGGAATCAATCTCCCCCAAGATCCAGCTATACCACTCTTGGGCATATACCAAAGGAATGCTCAATCATACCACAAGGGCACTTGCTCAGCTATGTTCATATCAGCATTATTTGTAATAGCTAGAACCTGGAAACAACCTAGATGCCCTTCAACTGAAGAATGGATAAATAAACTGTGGTACATATACACAATGGAATACTACTCAGCAGAGAAAAACAATGACATCATGAAGTTTGCAGGCAAATGGAGGGATCTAGAAAAAATCCTCCTGAGTGAGGTAACCCAGACTCAGAAAGACAAACATGGTATGTACCCACTCATAGGAGAACACTAGTTGTGGAACAAGAATGACTGGACGGCTACTCACAACACCAGGGAGGCTACCTGGAAAACAGGACCCCAAGAAAGACACTGGGATCACCCAGTGATGGAGAAATGCATGAGATCTACATGAACAGTCTGGACGTGAGTGGGGGTAATGAGGGGTGAGGGGTGAGGGGCGAGGGAAAGAGAACTTGGGGGAGCGGGAGATCCCAACTGGATCAAGAACAGAGAGGGAACACAAGGAATGTTCATGGTAAATGAAGACCACATGAGAATAGGAAGAAGCAAAGTGCTAGAGAGGCCCACAGAAATCCACAAAGATACCCCCACAATAGACTACTGGCAATAGTCGAGAAATAGCCCGATCTGACCTACCCTGATGATAGGATGGCCAAACACCCTAATTGTCGTGCTAGAAACCCCATCCAGTGACTGAGGGAACTAGATGCAGATATCCACAGTCAGGCCCTGGGTGGAGCTCCGGGAGTCCAATCGGTGAGAAGGAGGAGGGTTTATGTGAGCAAGAGTTGTTGGGACCAGGGATGGATGGAATACAGGGACAAGTGGCCAAACAAATGGTAACACATGAACTGTGAACCAATGGCTGAGGGGCCCCCTACTGGATCAGGCCCTCTGAATTGGTGAGACAGTTGATTGGCTTGATCTGTTTAGGAGGCATCCAGGCAGTTGGACCGGGTCCTGTGCTCAGTGCATGAATTGGTTGTATGAAACCTGGGGCTTAGTAGAGACCCTTGGCTCAGCCGGGGAGGAGGGGTCTAGACCTGCCTGGGCTGAGTCCACCAGGTTGATCTTAATCCTAGGGGGGAGTCTTTGCCCTGGAGGAGATGGAAATGGGGGGTGGGCTGGGGGGAGGGGGGCGGGGCGGGAGGAGGGAGAACGGGGGAATCTATGGCTGATATGTAAAGTTGAATTATATTGTAAAATAAAATAAAAAAAATAAAAAAATAAAAAAATTTTAATGAGTAAATAGATCTTATTATAATGTCGCCTACTGTAAAATTCAATTCCTTGTACTAAAATAGTTTAGAGGAAATATTTATATAGTCATGTAGGCATGGCATTTTCTCCCTACCTACAATAATCCAAAACACCATCCAATCAGCATCCACATTTATGGTAGATTAATTCAGGGACACAAAAGCCACTCTCCTTCACCTTCATGACAGACATGATGTTAGAAATTGACAAATCTCCCTGTGGGTACAATGCTGAGGTTGAAAATTGTTCTTTAATTAAAAAGGTAATATAGTGCATTAATGATATGGATAGATACACACATTTATGCTTGGTAAATACAATTGGTTTTTCTGAATATAGGTTTTCAGTTAGGAAAAGTGTTGAAATGCTTCTTGGGTAGAAGACATACTTCTTCCAGCAAATCTTCTGTTTATTCTTATAGCTTATTCTTGTAGCTGATGGCTTGTCACTTATGAGATGTATGAGATGAGCCATTCTTTTCCAGATGTACCTGTTTAAGGTGAGTTGTTTTGACATCTCTTGCATAATAGGTTATGCTTAGGAAACTAAATGAAGTAACTTTTCATTATATGATAAAACTGATCTTTTGTTTTTGATGATATTGAAATGCTTCCCACTTGCAACCTAAAAGCTGCTGAGTTCTGTGTCCCATAAGTCCTGAAACAATGGCTAGGGGTGGCATGGGAGGGAATGGAGAAAGGAAAGGACAGACAGACAGACAGTAAAGCTGGGATCAGACTGTGTTCTGCTAATGCTACCACAGCAAGCCCAAACTTCAGAGTGTTTCTTAGGTACAGCACAGGCCAGTGTTGGTAGAATGCCACAGTATATGAGCAGTCTCAGGCTATAAATATCAAAGGAAGCCACAGTTACTAATCTCTGTCCTTACTCATCATCTTTTCATAAACATTCTTACTCTGACATGTAAGGGAAACTGCCACTCCTAATGAACCTGCCTCATAGGGTCAATTGAACTTGTGATCCTTGACATGGTCATGACCATGTCAAAATGTACATTCACTCAAGACTTCATTCACTTGGGACTACTTCCACTTCCTACAAAAAGTGAACTGAAGAATATACCTTTTAGCTCTACCTTTAAACAAAAATGCCATCCAGTTTGCTTGGTGTCAATGACAGTTCCTGAATTTTGCTTTCTGTGTCCTGACTGTTTTCTAAATGTTCAGCAACATGGTACTCTCCTCCTCATGTCATTGTTCACTGATTAGGAAAGGGTCAATTAGTAGTACATATTGTCATTCTCATTCAGACTAAAGAAAGCACTGTAAATGAAAGTTAAAGAATATTGTGCAGATTTTTAAAAGAAAGAAATGTTGTTGCCTGTGACAACATGGATGAATCTAGGGAATATTTCGCTAAATAAAATATGGCAAGTGCAGAAAAACAAAAACCATAGAATGTTGTACATATAAAATGCTTTAAAAATAGAAAGAAAATCAGACTTAGAAACAGAAAACAGAGTGGTTCTTTCCAGATATTGGGGGAAGACCATGAGAGAGATGATCATCAAAGTATGAAGACTTTGGAAACATAAACAATGAGCTTTGGGTGTCAGAGTTCATCATGGAAATAATGCATTCTATACTTGAAATTTTCTATGTGAATATAATAACTATGTGAGTTAATCAGTCTATCAATTAGCTTTTTTGTGGTAATCATGTCACAAAGCATACATATATTAAAAGATTATGTTTTACATTATATATAATTATATATATACATAATTTATTTGTGAATTACATCTTGAGAGAGACATATAAAATCGTAACAAATTATATTTTTAAAGCTGTGCATGTACTTTTCTGGGAATAACTGTAGTCCTAGAACTTTAATTTTACAAAACAATACAAGTCTTCATCCTGCCAGTGTGTGATGCATATGCAGCGAAGTCTTTATGTTCTTTATCTTATTTGATCTGTGTAATAACACCAAGAGGAATGTAGCATTAGCATTTTTGTTTTCTCTTAAAAATAGGCTTGTAAATGACTTAGCATTGTTCATGGTGCTTACAAACAGTAAACGTAATCTGCATTGGAATGAGAGAAATGTCTCTGTTTGCCAAGACAGAAGGTGCCTTCTCCTCAACCTATGCCTGCCAAGGTTTGATGAGATGTGATGGGGCTGTTTGAAAGGTTGGAGTACTGGATAACACTAAGTGTTAATCATTTAAAGGAGAATGAACATGTACAGACACTGAAATTTTCACTGTGATCCACTGCTGTTCGTGCTGTATTTTCTCTCAATTAGAAAGACATTCAAAGGCAGTGCACAACCATTAGACATCTTTGACTTGAAGACCATAAGGGGTTTTGTTTTCAGTTTTGTTCTCTAGAAGCAAGAGTTTTTGATTTCTTTAAGTTAACATTCAAGAAACAGGTTTCATTGTGGCATTTTCGTGTGTGTGTGTGTGTGTGTGTGTGTGTGTGTGTGTGTGTTGGCCTTTCTCATGCCCCCCTGACTCACTTCCTGCTAGGTTCCTTCCTTTCTCCCCAATAGTAGACTCCCCTTCTGCTTGCATGTCACGTGTATCATATTACCCTTCATTCTCCTTCTCTATCACCGTGAGATTGCTCTCTCCACCTCTCTTGATGCTCTTTAGCTTCCTGATCTACACACACACACACACACACACACACACACACAGAGAGAGAGAGAGAGAGAGAGAGAATTTTTGTTTTGTTTTGCTTTGCTTTCAATACATCTCAACCTCAGTTCCCACCCCTTCCAACTCTCCCACCCCTCCCCCCCTCCCCCAGATCCATTCCTCCTCCATTTTCCTTCAGAAATGAGCAGGCATCCCCAAATATCCACCAAATACATCATAACAAAGACTAGGCACAAACCCTCATATAAAGGCTGGGTGAAGCAACCCAGTAGGAAGTAAGGGGTTTCAAGAAGCAACAAAAGAATCAGAGACATTCCCACGCCCACTGTTATGGGTCCCACAAAAATATCAAGCTAACAACCATAACATATATGCAGAGGACCTAGTGCAGACCCATGCAGTCTCCATGGTTGCCATTTCAGTCTCTGAGAGCCCCCATGAGCCCTATTTAGTTGAAGTCTGTGGACTGTATTCTCCTGGTATCCTCAGCCACTCTGGCCCCTACATTTCTTCCTCCCCATCTTCCACAGGGTTCCTCAGCTACACAGGGAAGGACCAGGTGGAGATCTTAATTTGGGCTCTTTCTCCACCTAATGTTTGGCTGCGGAACTCTGTATCTGTTCCCATTTGCAGCTGGTGGTAGCCTCTTTGAGAATGATAGGGCTAGGCACTGATCTATGAATATGTAAAGATATAGTTAGGAATTATTTTTATTGATTTTTTTTATCATATGTCTCTGAGCTAACTAGCCTCCAATTCCTCGTCATCCAGGCAGTGTTGTACATGGGCTCCTTCTCATCATGTGGACTCAAGTTAGGCTAAGATCAATAACACAGCTGACAACTCATGCGGGCAAGAATGTGAAGCAAGGAGAACACTCCTCCATTGCTGGTTGGAGTGCAAACTCATACAACCACTATGTAAACAAATATGATGGTTCCTCAGAAAACCAGGACTTGATCTACCTCAAGACCCAGCTATACCACTCTTGGGCATATAGCCAAAGGATGCTCCATTCTACCACAAAGATATTTGCTCAACTATGTTCATAGTGGCTTTATTCAGCCACATACACACAATTTGAAAGCTCAGTTCTCACATGAGCAAATGCACGGTACTTGTCTTTCTGAATCGGTTTATTTCACCTAACATAATGACAATGAAGAAGAGAGCATCACACTAGAGGATAAGACTGGAAGCAAACTTCAGAAGAAAACTTTCTCCTCCTTTTGGTTTGCTGTAGCTGAAAGTTTATATGGGAAAGCAAAGTAGTGGTTCAAAAAACCCAAAACTCTTTATGAAGTCCTTGGAGAATTAGCTGAAGCAGGTCTGCCTGTGACATGGCACTTGCCATCCAACAAAGCAAACAGGATATAAGAAATATGTTAGAACTGAGTTTGGGAACAAGCTACTTTTCACCCAAGAGGCTTTTGGAAGTTTCCTCCAGGCAGTCTTGATGACCATTGACATGTAAGGTGAATTTCTCTTTGTGGCTAATGCTGGCTCTCTCTAGAGTGCAATGGAATACAACATTAGCTAGCAAGTACTCACAGAAACCTGTCCATGCTGTACTGAAAAGAACTCCACAAAGCTTGATTTTACAGATGCAGGACTAAGGTGCATGCAGTTAGGGTGGGTGGCCTGCTAACTTACAGATAACCAGAGCCGTGTTTTCAGAACTCAGGCAAGGAAATCAGACCTTAGAATCCCTAGGGTGTCCTATAGAGCCTCACCTTGGAGGCTATGCAGCATAGTTTATATTTGCCTAATATAAAGTGTTTTGTGTTTGTGCAGCTGCAGAATTAATATTATGGAATAAATAAAGACTGCCTGCTGCCGTATTCAATATCCATGCTTAATTAAAAGGGAAACAATGGTAAACTGCAAAGATTCACTTAGGTTCTGTAGAAACAGAATCAACAGAATCAGGTGAATATAATGAGCTCAAATTCACTTGGAAAAAGTAGCATTGGGAAAATTCAAATGCAATATATATTTATGTAATTATTATTATAATTTTATATTTAATAGTATGCAATGAAGTCTTTTGTTTGTATTTAACATAAGACTCTGAAATATTTGTCTCATGAAAGCATTAGAATGAAATCAAAGGGAGAGAAAAATGCTTTGGGTTTTTTTTGTTGTTATTGTTGCTGTGTTTTATTTTGTTTTTAAGCATTCTTTTGTTTTTCTCCCTAATTATGAATCTGTCCCCTGAACTCACTGCTGCCTCATTTTGAAATTTTTCTGTGCTCCCAACGGCCTCACTTTAAACTTTCCATCATGTTGAAAAACATGGAGATGTTCATTAATTCATTTTTCTTTCCAGAGAATACAGGAAATGAAAATTAAAAGTGGTTTTATCACATGTTAAGAATGCTAGAATTCGGAGTTCTTAATGGCAGCATTACAGGGGAATATTGTATTCCACATTTGCTGCTCATCTTTTTAAAACAGCCCTCCTCCTCTGCTTCAGACAGCAGTGTTAAAAACACAGAGATAGCTGAGTTACATGGCCTTCATTTGTGGTGACCCAGCAATGGTAATGCATTCAGAAAATAGCTAAGAAGTAGAAAACAAAACGAACTGAGACAGAGTATAAAGTAGAAATGTAATAAGTCCTTTAAAAAGGTCTTATTTTTGCTGTGACTCTCAGCTTTCCAACTAATGGAACTCCATTTATCTTATTCACCTGTATGGGTAATAGACTGCCTGGCTTATAATGGTTGCTTATTAAATATCTGCTTATTAAATGACTACAGTTTGAACCTCATGTGAAATGATCACCTCCTGAACCAACAACTGTACCCTAAGCCTGTAGTCTTGAATTTTAGAGATAGATAAACATAAACAGGCAGCAGAGGAGCAGAGAAAAAGAGTTGTGATAAAATTAACAACCAAAGGAATGGGTTGGGGTCTGGGTTGCTCAATGTGAGCCTCGTATTCACGAGTACTTTTGTCACACAGTCCCCTGACTCTGTGAATTACTTAATGCCTGTAAATGACAGCTTGTCCTATGGCTAAAAAAAAAAAAAAACCAATGATATTAATTATTAATATCAGCATCCCATAATTATATATGGTCATTCTCTGAACAGCTTAGCAGACTTATCACATCAATTTTTATTGGTATTGCTAGACTTTATCGGGTTTCTGTGGCTGTTGTAATAAATCATCACAAATTGGGGCTTAAAACAATACAGTTTTATTATCTTACATTGTTGGAGGTCTAAACTGAGTATGGAAGTGTTAAATCAAGGTTCTGGCTAGGTTTGTCCCATTCAGAGACCCGATGGGGAGAATCTATGTTTGTGTTGTTGAATTACTAGAGCCTTTTGCACTCCTGGGCTCTAGCGGACTTCTTCTGAATTTCTGCTTCAGTCGGCCAGTCCTGTTTTCCCATCTTCTTGCCTGTTTTAAAAGAACATTTAAGTCTAAGTTGGACAATCCAAGATTATACCTGCATCTCAGCAGTCATGTGAAGGTGACCTGTTAGCAAGGGAGAGACTATTAGTCCAAGTTTAGAACTGTTTGTCTTGACCATCTCTTAAGATGGCACAGTTCAAAACGCCCTCCTCTTACTAGGATGGTTTATTTGATTTGTCAGCCTGACAAGAGCATTCTCTCTTTAAGTTAACAGGCTCACTCATTTCTGCTTAGCAAGGAAGAAGGGAGGAGAATACTAATTTCTTTAACCGCATAGCAATAGCACTTAAAAAGATGCAAGTGTAGCAGAGACCATGTAAAGATTTGGGGGCACTCTCTTCTAGTCCCACTTTTACCAATAACTCACTGAGCAGGTGATACATTTTGCCTACTAGAGAACAAAGATTTGTCGATGTTGTTGCCGTTGTTGTATTTGCAGGATTAGGGATCAAACCCAGGGCTTTGGGCATGGCAGGCAAGCACTCTACCACTAAGCTATATTCCAGTTTACAATCTTCTGCTTAAGAAAGTGACTAGTGAAGAAAGAACACCCTGAGCTGACCATGGAAGGGTCATTGACCAAAGCAAACTGGCCATTCAGAAGCTCTTAGATCCCTGATACTTATACATACTCTCTCAGTATTCCACTACAGTCAGCTGCTAAATGCAGACAGGTCTTCCATTGCAACTGATCATTCACATTTGGTAAATTGTAGGGTGGCAATTTGATTCTAAGTAGAAGTTCAGGCTACCTAACAAGTACAATAATAAAGTAAACACTGGAGTACAGTGTGCTACATAGTGTTCAGAGTACTTAATATACTGAAGTATTTTAAGTTCACAAAATCCTATGAGATAAGTATGCTATTATCTTCATTTCATGGATGAGAGGATTGGGGCACAGAAATTTATATAACATACCCCTGGCCACTGAGCTGTGATTTCAGCATTGGAAGTCTGTCTCCAAAGCTGTCGCTCCCTTTTATACCATATTTGAAAGTTTCTGAAACCTCAACAAGCATGCAGATACTAAGTAATGATCAGTTAAGGTCACAAAAAATGGTTTAATATAATACAAATGTAGTTTTATCTTTAAGAATACATAAACTGGGAAACAAACTACCCTTAAAGCTTAGGCTATATATCCAGCAGCAGATGGCCAACAGACAGTATTTTTGGAGGCCATTGTATCAGGACATTTGATTTTTCTTTCTTTTTTGTATTTTATGTTTTATCCTTTTTAATTTTTAATTTTTATTTGTTTTTTACCCAATAGATCCTCTGCATACATATTATGGCTTCTGGTTTTGTATTTCTATGGGATTCCTGAGTGTGCAAGTGGATTTCTCTGTCTATATCTGTTTCTTGTCCCTTTTCTTGGGCTCTTTTTCAACTGATTGTTTTGTCCTGTTTTGATTTG
>CABHPQ010171184.1:745-20579 GCA_902168405.1 Peromyscus aztecus
TTTTTTGGTTTTTCCAGACAGGGTTTCTCTGTGTTGTTTTGGTGCCTGCCCTGGATCTCACTCTGTAAACCAGGCTGGCCTCAAACTCACAGAGATCTGCCTGCCTCTGTCTGCCTCCTGAGTGCTGGGATTAAAGGCATGTGCCACCACTGCCCAGCTCAGCCCCAGAGTTTTTATTTTTAAAAATTTGATAGTAATGGAAAAATTTTAATCATATAGGAAGTTTTAATCTGATATACCCCAAAATTACACAAATTTCAGATTTCATTCTTTAGCAGCACATAGTACCTGATGGCTTAGAAAAATTGTTTTAGAAGGGAACCTAGAAGTGATACTTATATGGGATAGACTGGGAAAATAAAGAAAATAACATCTGTAAGTTAATCACTATTAAGGATAAAGGATAGATTTTAGGTTTTGTTTGTTTGATTGTTTGTTTTAAAGTACACACACATATACACAAGGGGCTAGGATTGTAGCTTAGTATAGAACTCTTGCCTAGAATACTCAAAATCGTAGGTTCTATCCCTAGAACCCATATGAGCTCTGTCACTAAGAGCCACGTCTCCATCCCTAACAAAATGGTCCTGGTGACATATACCTGTAATCCTAGCACTCCTAATGTAGAGGCAGGAAGAAGTCTGATATCATCTTTAGTTACATAAAGAATGTGATGTTAGCCTAGGCTACATGTGGCCAGGTAGCCAAAGGTATGTAAAGAAATCCTGTCTCAAAAAATAAAAAAAAAAAATGCACTTACAAAATGAAGTTGGGTATCTATCTCCTTCCTAGCCACCAGCTGTCAGAAACTCACTGGAGTGGACGATGTGGCTTATGGCCACAGAAGTAGCTGCTGTTGCTCCGGGTGAGGAGAGAAAGAGTTGCGTGGTATGAATTGGTAGAGAGAATGACAAGCCAGGTCTCCCCATGAAGCAGGACATCTGGACTCATGCAGAGTGTGCCTGTTTTGAATAAGGAGCATTCTTGCTATAGACCAAGGAGAACTGGAGAGAGGGAGTGCAGATCTGCTCGAGGATGCATTGTGGATGCCAGTCTGAGTGTTTTTCAACTTGGTTTTGTGAAAAAGGGGTCGAAGGAGGATATTCCTGGACTGACAGATGCTGCTGTGCCCTCTGCAGTTGGGGCCCCAAAGAGCTAGTAGAATCCAAATGCTTTTCAGTCTCTCTAAAGAAAATGATCAGCTGAGTGGTAGTGGAACACACCTTTAATCCCAGCACTTGGGAAACAGAGGCCGGCGGGATCTCTGTGAGTTCAAGGCCAGCCTAGTCCATAGAGTGAGTTCCAGGACAGCCAGGGCTACAACAGAGAAACCCTGTCTTGAACCCCCTCCCCCACCCCAAAAAGGAAGAAGAAGAGGAGGAGGAGGGAGGAGGAGGAAGGAGGAGGAGGGAGGAGGAAGGAGGAGGAGGAGGAGGAGGAGCAGGAGGAGGAGGAGGAGGAGGAAAAAGAAGCAGCATCCTCCCAGGACAAAGCATCCTGTCTCTCCCTGTGTTCTGCAATTCAAACACTGTGTTGCTCTGAAGAAACAACACACTGAGAAAAAACCAAGAGGTGGCTCCAGAATGTGCTAAAATTTGGGCCAAGAGAATGAAGGAGGCCACAAAAAAATGCCAGAGACAGATTGCTAAAAGACATAGGCTGTCCTTGCTGACAGCCTCTGCTCCTGAGTCCAATCAAAAACAAGAGTAGCAAATAAGTGACCAGACCTCGAGAAAATGAAGACCCCCTGGTGAAACCAAATGAAGCAAGGGGGCTCAGGAAGTTTAGGTGATGGAGACTGGATTCTCACTGAGGGGGGCACTGCTCCTTGATGTCTTTTGCTACTGAAATGTCCTGAGAAAGATTGAAATGATCTGGGCGTAGTGGCACACGCCTTCACTGCCAGTCCTCAGGAGGCAGAGGCAGGTGATCTCTATCAGTTCCAGGACAGCCTGGTCCACATAGTGTGTTCCAGGACAGCAAGGGCCACGCAGAGGGACACTGTCTTGAAAAAACAAAAAGAAAACAAAGGATTGCGATGGAATGTAGGGAGAAGAATGTTTGAACCTGTAGGCGAAAGGCTGTTTCCTTTGGAAATTATTATTAAAGCCCGTAACTACCACCTTGGTAGCCTAAGGGGAGAAGGATGAGGAGGTCAGAGTACCTCTCTCATCCTTTAATTGTAGCTCACAACTGTGCTGCTGAATGCAGCCAAGATAAGCTTGGAATGCTGTAGCAGGACTATCTAGAGTCTTGTTATCTCTTCACTAGAAGATAAGAAGAAAATAGAGTTGGGACTTTAGAGTGAGCGTTTGCTTACAGAGCCCTCCTGAGAAGCTGCTGGCCCGGTTCTATTTGTCAAAAGCCAGCTTTACCTTGTACCTCCAGGAAAGTCCTCAACATAATCAAGCTTGAAATATCAGGAGCAAGGACCAGCATCCTTCTCATTCCCTTTTGTGGCTAACTTATTTCCTCCAAGGGCAAGAATGTCCATGTTTTTTTTCAGTGAAACCTTCATGTAAGGATGTTATTTATCATAGGAGGGCAGTAATCATTGCAACAAAAGAATTCCAACTATAGCAAAGATTAATATCTTATAATATGTCATAGAAGGCATGTAATTTGCATGGAGAAGCCTGATCTGTACAGACCCCTGGCTGCTCTGAAAGGCGTTGATGCAGAACAGGAGAAGACTGGAAAGTCAGAGTGTAGCTCACTCTGAAGGTCAGAAACCTTATGGGAAGTATAAGAAGACTCAGGGTACTTCGGGACAGGAGTCCAGGAGGCTCCACCGGCAGCAGGCTTCACCACTCGGGTGACTGGGCTGTTAGCCTAAGCAGTCCTGTGGGGGCTGTGAGGTGGACCAGGAGACTCCAATGGTGAAGAAATGGGCCTCTTTCCATGGCTACCCTTTTTGCACCCTTGGTGACTTGGGACCTTTTCCCAGTTGGCTTCTGAGGAGGAAGGAGAAAGAAGACACAAATAAGTAGTCCGAGAGGAAAAAGTAAAGAATGCGTTGGCTGGAGAGGAAAGATGATCCAGAATTGAGAAATTCAATGCAGAAATGGGGATAATGAACAGAATCTTATCCTGAATGGTAAGGAGGATAATAAGTACAGAACAATGAAGTGTAGTATGTGTGGGAACTACCCAGTTAGAAGGTGATTTGGATGAGAAGAATTCACTATGCAGCAAAGCAAGTGGCTGGAGAGATGGCTCGGTGAGAGAGCACTGGCTGCTCCTCCAGAGGACCCCGGCATTTGGCAGTTTCTCAAGATAGTTTGGTTGCCCTCACCACACTGAAGAGAGTGTTAACATCACATCGAATGGACTGAGTGGTAGGGTGCTTGCCTAGCATCCCTGAAACCATGGGTTCAATACACAGCATTCCCACAAAGAAAAACAGAAGAATTCTAGTGAGTGGAGGCCATAGTCAAAAGATTATACGTAACAGTTATCCAGCCCAAAGCATCCCCAGTGTGTCGTGTGGAATACTGGACTACAGTGCCCTCCTCCTCTTGTTAACTCTGTAGGAAGCACTTTGTCATGCTTTAAGCTTAATAAATAGTTCTACTTAATACTAACAAAATAGTTCTACTTCCCACTAATCACCACTCTTCCCTTTTGGTGAACCCAACTGTCTATTAGTAATCTTTCTAGATCATAGTGGAAAAATAGTGAGGCATATATTTTCCACTTTAGGTTTTGGAAGCTAGGCACAGTAACAGCGTTTGGTAAGCTGGGTCAAGAGAATATCAAATTCCAAGGCAGCCTGGGATATGGGAGACTCTGTGTCACACAGAACGTTCTTTTTCGTCTTATTGTCATCTCCCTAATTTTTAGAACATTAACAGTGCCCTGTCATCAAGTGTGGTCAGCATCTTCCCACAGTAGCATTTAGGCAAACTAAACCATCTCTTATCTATCTCATCGCCGGCCCTTCCTGGCCTTAGCTGCTTTTCCATGCTTCACTCATTCTTTCCAGGAGAAAGGTCATTTTTTTTTAAAAGAAGGTAAATACTGCTACTTTTGTCTCTCTTAATATTAGGTAAACACAACCTAAGCCGGAGCTCTGTCTTATCTTTGAGGCGCCCCGGTAAGGCAAGGTGCGCGGCTGTGTTAGAATGTAGCTCTATCACTAGTTAGTCATTGGTGAGATAGGTGGGGCAGAAATCACCGGCTGCTCCTGATGGCACAGAGGTAGAGCGTGAGAGACCCGGAGGAATGCTGCTCCCGCACGTCCTCCATGGTGGGAATGTGTCAGTCTTTTCCTGGGGCTGTTGTGTTTCTTTGTATTGACTGCAGCTGTCAGGATCAAAGAGTCACCCAGAGACAAGAAAATAGCTGTGTTCTCAGGGTACCTGGAACAGCCAGGTCCTGCTGGAGATGAAAGAGTAAAGGGGAGATGAAATTCTTTACAGCGTTAACTCAGAAAACTAGGTAGGTCTTTTCAAATGCTTTCCATTTTCCAAATTCCAACTGTGTTCCTACCCAAAATCTAATGGGGGGAATGTCTCCCCCAGTATCTTTAACCTCATTCATAGTCAGAGGGTATGTCTATAAGTACTGAGCATACACATGAACCAGAGAAAGCTTCCAGCAATTTAGAAATTCCAAATATGTGTTTGAAAGAATAAATGAATACCTATTTAATAGCTGAATATACAATTTTGTTGTTTAGTTTTGTTTTCTGAGACAGGGTTTCTCTGTGAAGCTCTGGCTGTCCTGGAACTCACTCTGTAAACCAGGCTGACCTCGAACTCACAGAGATCCACCTGCCTCTGTTGGGATTGAAGGCATGAGCCACCACTGCTGGCTTGAAATGTACAGGGCTCAGTTTACCTGCATAAATTACTATTTGTATAAATTATATAAACAGTATCTTTGCCAGACCCTCAGACTGCAGAGAATGGAATTCTTTTCCTTGGTCTGTAAGCTCACCCTGTAGAGAGCCGGGACAGGTTATTCAGCATAGTCTGCAGAGCAGCAAGTCAGCAAGTCAGTGTCAGTGCCACAGGGATGTGTCTGGTTTGCTGACTCTCAACCTTCTTTTTGCTCTAAAAGAAGAAGTAAGGGCCATTGAAGCAGACACGTTGGTCTCTATCTAGAGAATCTTCTTACAGAAATAATGTATAGAATATGAAGTGAAGCAATGATGCTGGGCTTCAGGGTTGGGGTCAAGGGAAGCAATGGAAAGGCAAACTTAGAAAAGCATGGAGGCTGGGGTATTTAGCTCTGTAGTAGGGCACACTGAGCATGCACAAGGCCCTGGGTTCCATCCCAGCACGCACATTCATGCACACACATACACACACACACAGAGAGAGAGAGAGAGAGAGAGAGAGAGAGAGAGAGAGAGAGAATGTCATCCTGGCCTGTAACATTGTAGACCAGCCTGACCTCCAACTCACAGAGATCCTCCTGCATCTAATTTCTGAGTACTGGGATTAGAGGTGTGTGCCCAGCAGGACACATTTTAATTGAGCAAAGCACACCAGATGAAGCGACACGTTTGGCACATCAGTACTAAGAATGTATGTGGTCGCTGTGAAGAGGGGAAACGCGTAAACTGTAGTTATTCTGCACCTGAGTGTGGAATTGGAACACGCAACACTTCCGAGTAGAGCTGGGGGACAAGCTCAGGGAAACAGAGCCATGGAAAGGTGAAGGGGACAGCCTTCAGATGTAGAGCCTGGACAACATGGGTAGGGGACCACAAAGAGAACAGTGAAGGTTCTGAGATTCGGACATTGAAGAGAGAACAACCGAGTCTGAGTGCTTGCCCAGCATGCATGAAGCCAAGGTTCATCCCCAGGACTGCCAAAAGAGAAGCAAAGATCAAAGGGTGCCTCCTGTCCCACCTATTATCCCACCACTCAGGAGGCAGAGGCAGACAAATCTCTGTGAGTTCTAGGCCAGCCAGGGCTGCATAGTGATTCCCGTCTCAACTAAAACAAAAGGCACAAGGGTATGCCTAAGGGAAGTGCTCTTAGCCTTTCATTGTTTTAGGGAGGTTTCCCTGTGTGTTAAAAGGCCAGGGGCTAGAAAAGGAAGTGGAAGCGGATACAGAAGTGAAGACTTCTCTAACTGCCCACTGTATTTTCCTTGGAAATAGGCAGAGCTCAGGAGGCAGATAAGGTCAGATAAATACTTCCTAGGAACTGACCCTGTTCTGAACCCTCATCTATCTCCAGCTGTTTTCTGCAGAATCCAGCAGAATCCGGCTCATCTGCCTGTGGCCCGCATATTCCAGGCCCCAGAGTGGCTTCCACCTCGATTGCTCAGCTGTCACTGCGGGCGGTGTGTTGTGACCTTCTGTCACTTCGAGGACTTCTCCAGAGTCTTACTCTGTGTCACAGCCCGTTTCTTTTGCGCCCTCCACTCTTTCTCATTTAGCTTCTGTTACAGCTTTTCTCCACCAGCTGGCTTACTATGACGACACGATCCCCATGGCAACGCCTCTCCTGGGGAAATAGGGAAAGGAAAGAAGAGCGGGCTGGAAGGGATGGGCAAAGAGGAGCTGGGTTGGCATTGGAAGACGACCATTTGGATTGAGTCCTGGAACAGAGTTAAAACTAAGCCTGTTGATGACAGCAAAATTACACAGATCCTGTTTCTCTCTCTCGGCTTTTAGTTCTTCATCTGAATTTTTTTAGCACTTATTTATTATTTGTAATTGTGTGTGTAAGCATGTGTGCACATCTGCAGTATGAGTGTGGATGTCAGCAGATGACTTGCAGGAATCGGTTCTCTCCTTCCACCGTGTGCGTCCTGGGGACAGACCTGGTGTCATCAGGCTTGGGAGCAAGCACATTTACCTGCTGGACCATTTCCGGTATACCTTAGAATAAGTGATTGTCTCAAGATTTGTAAGATTTTCTTTTTGATATATTTTCCCTCTAATAGTTTTAGACACCATCATTTTTTTTTAATTAATTATTTGGTTTTTTGAGACGGGGTTTCTCTGGGTCCTCTCTGTCCTAGAACTCAGTCTGTACACCAACCAGGCTGGCCTCAAACTCAGAGATCCACCTGCCTCAGCCTCCCAAGTGCCGAGATTAAAGGCGTGCACACCACCACCACCACCACCACCACCACCACCACCACCACCACCGCCGGGGCTTACGCACCATAAAATGTAAGCAGTACATGAAGAATGTTCGAGATGACATTAGAAATGGAAAACACAAAATAGACACTGGATTTGATCACAAGCACAACAGGAAGAGAAGCAAAAGCATGCCCGCCAACCAGGAAATATTTCCAGAATAAATAAATCCAGAAAGAGATTTTTAATAAGCTTTTCTTTCCCCCCCCAAGAGTAAGATTTACTTCATGTAGGGGCAGCCCTTGTCTGAGATCACAGTCACTCTGCCTAGAAATCTTTTTGGTTTGGTTGGCTTGGTTTTTCGAGACAGGGCTTCTCTGTGAACTCATGAGGACTGTACATTTGTAAGGGAAAACGGCTAAGTCACTTGTCCCTCAGACTTGACCTATTTCCCACTGCCTTCCCCCCCAACCTGGGGAGCCACTAATCACAGAATTCCACTGACTTTCCTTAAGTCTGGGGAATGAGAAGCTTGAATTTGCATTTCTAATGTGCTCCCGAGAGAGGCTGGTCCCTGGAGCGTGATCTGAGTGAGCAGTAGGCTGGATGATGATGGATCTGTAGAGTTGAGTGCTCTGGATATGCAAGGCATCAATGTGTGGGTGATGCAACTTCCTGACTTTCAGTATCTTTTCCTTGGGGAATGAAAGAGTAGGAATGAGCCCAGTCTGTTAGGTTTTCATTTTGTTTTGGTTTTGAGGGAA
Source organism: Peromyscus aztecus (assembly GCA_902168405.1). NCBI lineage: Eukaryota > Metazoa > Chordata > Mammalia > Rodentia > Cricetidae > Peromyscus > Peromyscus aztecus. Next base: position 8,558 of record CABHPQ010171184.1, read on the forward strand.
GGTCTAACAGTGTAACCAGGCTCAAACCCACTGTCCTCGGCCTGCAGAGACAGCGCTGGAATACAGACATGCATTACCACACCCAACCTTGCTTTGGGTTTTTATATCCAAGCCTTGCGCCCCTTTGGCCACTGTCCCTGTGTAAAGTGACCAACCACCTAGTTCTGCCCAGCACCTGTCAGTGTTAAAATGGCACAGGCCTGGGCAAAGCAGGTGGTTGAGTGACCTGGCCATTGACACAAGGCCAGTGAGACAGAAAGAACAGAACATGCATTTGAGAGAAGCAGGAGATGGGTTCTAGTCTGAATTCACAATGTATTAATCTTTTGACTTTCAAATGGGCACTGAAAATCCTCTGGATTTGTTTCTGCACCTTTGTAAGAATGCAGAAAAATGCCACCTACTCCACATACAGCCAGTGTTCAGAGACTAATTGCAACAATGTCCATGTATTTAAAACACAGTTTGTTGCAGCCTGGTCTACAAAGCAAGTTCCAGGACAGCCAGCACTGTTACACAGAGAAATCCTGTCTCAAAAAACAAAACCAAACAAACAAAACCACAACACAGCTAATGGAGGGGAGAAGCTGCAGAGAAGAAGATGCGGGGGGAAAGAGTTTTTACTGGGGGGGGGGGGCGAGGGGGGATCTGGACTCAGTTCCCTGTACTTTCTGACACCACCTTCTGGCCTCCTCAGGCAGCTGCATGCACATGGTGCACATAACTCATACAGGCACATACATATAAATTAAACAACAACATGACCTGGGTGTGTGGCGCACACCTGGTGCATGCCTTTAATCTAGCACTCAAGAGGCAGAAGCAAACAGATTGCTGTGAGTTCGAGGTCAGTCTGGGCTACACAGTAAGCCTCTGTCTCAAAAAAAGAAAAAAGAAAAAAAAAACCACTATACACATATACTCTGTAGCTTGCTTATTTTTGTTTAGAATTTATTATTTGGGCTGGAAATATAGCTCAGTAACAAACTGCTTGCCTAATATGTGGGACACTTGGGTTTAATCCTGAGCACTGCAAAAAAGAGAAGGGAGGGAGAAAGACAGAGAGATTATTTATTAACAAAGAACAGCAATTTAGCCATCCCGCTCCTAGGAGAAAAACATTCATATATTTGACAGGTGACAAGAAATATATGTTGTTCAGAAGCAGAACCAACAATGTCTACACCAAAGGCTAGGAGTATTGCTCCATAATAGTGTTTGCCCAGCATACACGTCTCTGCATTCATATTCCAGTACTGCCGAATAAATAATAATGATAATAATGTGTATATCAATGAGAGAATGGATAAACTTACTTATGTGTATCCATGAGCAGGATACTAGGAACAACAAGGAATTAAACACAGCATATAATATTTAAAGATGCCTATTCAATGAAAAACATTCTCCCTTAATAGTGTGCATACATAAACACAATGAGCCCAGGCCCCTTGGTGCATGCCTACAATCAACACTCGGAAGCATGCTAACACTTGGAATGCTGAGGCAGGAGGATTTTGAGTTTGAGGGTAAGCATAGGAAGTTACAGACTATGTGGGCTACAAAACAAGACCCTATCTAAAACACACAAACAAACAAAAACAAAAACAGAGAGGAGGGGAGGGGCGGGAGCACTCTTTCTCCTGAGTGCTTTCGTCTAAGAGAGGTTACAGTCTGGGACTGGCACAGGACCATGGGCTGTGGTTGTGGAGTGTAGAAATGTTCTAGAATCCAGATATTGACTAGCAGTGGTTATACAGGTGAATACTAGAGAAGAGATAATCCATCCATCCTGCTGTATAAATGAGTGCGTTTTTTACCGGCATTATTGCATGTGTATTTCAGTAAAAATGGAAGCTCTCACCCTCAAAGTGGAGCATTACTAGCAAAGCGTTTGTCCTGAAAGTTTTAATTCCATCAGCCCCAGCAACTACTAGACTTCTGTGACCGACCATCTCAGCGGCGCTTCTCAAACTGAGTCTAGGCCCCCGCCAGGCTCACACGTCAGATATCCTGCATATCAGATATTTACATTATGATTCATAACAGTAGCAAAATTACAGTTATGAAGTAGCAACAAAATGATTTTATGGTTGGGGGGTCACCACAACATGAGGAAGTGTATTAAGAGGTCGCAGCGTTCGGAAGGTTGAGAGCCACTGAAAGGAGCAGCTCTAGAAGATGTCCCTCGTTCTGAGGGTGATGAGCTAGCTCCGGCTCTTGAGCAATGGGCAGAAAGAGGAACTGGAAACCCTTCATCACAGGTTCAGGAAGGGGCCAGGTTTGCATCCAAATTGCAACAAACCTAGTGGGTTGTTTTTTTTTCTCTCTGTCTGTCCTTCTGTCTCACTGTATAACTATGGCTGCCCTGATAACTCTTGTGCAGTCCAGGCCTCCGCCCCTCTGCTTCCCAGGTGCTGGGAGGCATACACCTCCATGGCCTTCATAAGTGTCATCATTGTGTCCTTCTCTTAGGCTGGTTTTTCCTCCACACACCCCTCCCCCCCGCACCCCACCTCGCCCCACACCCAGCACTCCTTTGGGAGAGGGCAGATCTACTGTTCTCAGTAGCCTGCTTTCCCATCTAAGCTCATTGGTCCAAGCTGACATTTTCTTTTATGAGTCTATTGCAGGAGTTCACATCCTGCCCATCCTGCCCAAAGGGGAGCCTTCCAGCTGTTTTTTACAGCCACACCATCAGACTTGTAGTCCCTGGTTTTTGAAACCAGGCCTGGACCCTTGGTCCCCACCCTCATCTGTCCCCTCCCAGGCCTTCGGGGAAATTCTTCATTCCCACCTGGCTTTCTCCTCATCAGTAATTGAGTTTCAAGTGTTTCTTTTCCCTGCAGCTTTCCTCAGGAAGAAAGAAAACAATTACCTCTCAGGAAGGATTAGTCAGTGGACCGACTTAGGGTCTGAAAAAAGGTGTGGGGGAGGGGAGCATACTGTCGAGAAGGAGCAAGCTTTATAGCCCTGTCTTGTTTCAAATGGTTTCCTACTTTTGCATTAACTGTGTTTGCGTCATAAGAAAGACTTAGTATTTAAAAGTGACAGCGAAAAAGTGTCACAGGAGGTCATTTAGATTCTTAAACCTGTTACCTTTTTTTTGTTCTAATTTTTTAAGACAGGATCCCAATATGTACCTCTGACTGTCCTGTAATTCACTATATAGACCAAGCTAGCCTCAAACTCAGAGATCCTCCTGCTTCTGTCTTCGGGGTACTGGGATTAAATGCTTGCATCACCATGCCCAGTTGCTTTATATATAACATACATCTTAAAGGAAATTAGGAAGCACATTTTTAAATGAAAATGGATTTATGTATGGCTTGTCAACAACATAAATTCTGTGGCGGTGTATAAGTTTTATAGAAATGATAAAACCAAAGCCAGGAAATATGGGTGTGATAAAGTTGTCAAAGCCCTGTGAAATCTTTCCCGGAAGGCAAGTCTCCCGCCACCCCACCCCCCCGCACGCCACCCCTCACCCTCCGCACCAGGGCATCAGCACCCCACCTCTACCACCTCTACCCTCCACGGTTTGGGAATCCTGAGGGAAGTTTAATTCTTTGGTCCATTGTTTCAGTAAACTGATAGCCGAGGGGAGGGGCGCGCATCTCTCCCGGATTATCTTCTCCTGCTGGGGCCGTTACAAAAGCCTACCATCGCAACCAAACAATGACCGAGTGATTGCTGCGGGCACCGGGCTGCAGAGCAACGTTCTGAGGAGCAAATCTGCACGCTAATGCGGTGGGGGTTGGGGTGGGGACCGGGACGGGGGACTACAGGCATCAAAAATAAGTCATCTACCCGAACACCATAAATGGGTGAATGCTGTTGCACACATTGTATCTGTAAAGCTGACTAAAATAAAAAGAATCAGGCTGCGTGGAGACGTGATCGTTGTGATGCGCGCACGAAGACGGAGAGTCTGGGGCTGCGGAGGGGTGCAGCCGTAGATGGGGCAGGTTGGGAGACGGCCCTGCCTGGAGCTGACAAGGAGCAGGTGGGGGAATGGCCACTGCCCTCAAGGCAGACTGCTTAACTTATTTAGACTCCCCAGAGGTGCCGCGGATTCCTGACTACTTTCTCAGCCCCATCTGGTGGGCGCTGGCCGGCCCCGCCCCGCGGAGGGACGTGCGCGGTGGCACGGCGCCCTGCAGCCCCGCGGTCCTCGAGTGCCTGGACCTGCCTCCCTCCCCCGCTCACTGACTCACGCGCATCGCGCTTAATTTTGCTTCTGTCCTTGGTCTCCACCTTCAGACATTCTGGGTTGAACTGGCCGAGGGGGAGATAAAGGACAGAAACGGACCCGGAAAGGCGAAGGGAGAGTTTAGAAGTAAAAGATCGGGTGGGCTGCAGACCACCAGGAAGAGCGGGAAGGGGTGGGCCTGGGAAGGGGCAGAGGTGTGTGAGCATGCGCAGAGCCCCGCCCGCGGTGAACAAGGCTTTAGTGGGCACCTCAGCCAGGAAATGCAGACACAGTTCCAAGCAAATCCGGGTTGATGTTGCTTGCTACAAGTGATGCAGGCGTGCATCGTGGTCGAAAAAAAAATCATAAGTAAGAGCCTGCCTCGCTCCTAACCTCTGACCGTAAATGCATTCATTACTCTATGGCTTTTACCTTTTTTCTCTTACCAAGGAAGCACGCGAGCGCTGTCTGCATGCGTTTAGCCCTTCGTCCCATTTTAGGACTTTAGACAGACATGTTTAGCATATCACCAGCCACAGGACATTATCTGGCATGTTGTAGATCGGCATTAGAAAATCTGAGCGTGATTTTCTAGGAGTCGGCTGTAGCTCAGCTGGTAGAATACCAGAGGCTCTGCTTTTAATCCCCAGAACCACATAAAACCAGGAGGGGCGGCAGCCACCTGTAGTCCCAGCACTTGGGGAGTGAAGGCAGGAGAATCAGAAACCTGTGGCCAGGTTTGGTTACAGAGGGAGGTTAAAGCCAGCGTGTGCTACGTGAGACACTGTCAACCAAAACAACCACCAAAAAAGACCAAAACCGCAGTCTAATAATGTAATGTAATGGTGCTGGAATGGGGCGGGGGGGGGGGGGGGATTTCTCTAGGTCTTTCTCGCTTTGCTAAAGGTCCACATCCTGTTTGCATCACTAAACTTCATGAAGGATGACGGTGATAACCTTCGGGCTTCAGTTTCTACCCCTAACTTTTGAGCCGTGCACTTGTCCAGTCTGAAAAGGGACTGTTACCCATTAGAAAATGAGAGACTTCCCGTTGAGTCTGTGCGATCCTGTACACTTTGGCCTTGGGCCGTCTTCAACAGCTCTCTCGTCTACATTGGTTTTTGGTGTTTCTATGCAGACTTCCTGCCGCCTTTAAGGGGCGGCGTAGAAAATGAACACCGACTGAAGGTAGATGGAGACCCAAACACAAGCCATCAGCCGGTCTTTCTTCAATCACCTCTCTAATCCAGCCCCAGGTTTTCTCCTCCCTAATAACATGGATGACAGCAGTATGTCATGGTGACTACCAGGATTTGGGTGATGGGTCTTTGTGCTTGTTCCTAAGTAAAAACCAAAGGAGCACGCAGGCCTGGCAGAACCCGGACAGCTAGCTTACAAAGACCCATATGGTGAGTCTTCTCCCTTCCTCTGTTCCGTGGAATGAGAGAAATTTAGAGAGAGAGAGAAAACAAAAAACAAAAAAACTTCTTTCCTAATTAATCTTTTTGGTTGTCAGTCTTGTTAGGGCCACTTTTTGCATTTCTTAGCAGGAATTTCTCAAACTGTTTCCTTCTTCCAAGACATGTGTTTCCCACTGAGATGCAGTATTCCTTGTCTCAAGCCTTGGCCACCAAACGCGGCCTCCTTCCTTCCTTCCTTTGACCCTGGGTTATGGCCTGTGACCTCACAGCTTTAAGATTCCATCTCATTTGACTCATCTACTGTCAAACTTGGGAGTTGGCAACTTTTACTGTAAAGGGTCAGATTATGTAAGTAGTTTAGGGTTTGTGGACCACAAAGTGTCTTAAGAGCCTCCTTGCCTCACCTTCAGCCTCACTTTCAGCCATCCCTGTTGCTCTCTCCTGGGAGGCTCTCTGAACAGCCTGGGAACAGGACCCTGACTGAGCCTCCTCAGAGGATGGCTCCTTTCCTAGAGTTCTGCACCAGCTGCTTATCTCCAGCCTCCCAGTTCCTTGCACTGACCATGCTTCCTGTGGGGATGGGAGGGGGCCAAGAGAGGGTAATGGTGAGTGAATGTGACCAAATTGCATTATATACATAGATGAAATGTCATGGGGGAACCTGTAGAACTGGTAACTGCTAATACTAATAATCTAAAGTTAAGCAATTATTACATTTATTTATTTGAGAGTGTGCATGCTGTGGTGTTGAGAGCATTTTTGCCCAGTGAGTCATTTCACCAGCCCAACATCATGATTATTTATTTATCTATCTATCTATCTATCTATCTATCCATTTATTTATTTATTTATTTATTTATTTATTTATTTATTTATTTATTTAGTGTGCGCACTCTGGAATGTCATGCTAAAGATACTTTCTACCCGCTGGGATGACCAGAGTTAGATTCTCAGGACTCATAAACATGGTGGAAGGAGAGAATTCACTCCTGAAAGTTGTCCTCTGCCCTCCACATGCAGACTATGACAAACTTACACACACACACACACACACACAGAGAGAGAGAGAGAGAGAGAGAGAGAGAGAGAGACAGAGAGACTTGATTTCTCTCTCTCTCTCTCTTAAAAAAAAAAAGCTGGACATGGTAGTTGGCGCACACCTTTAATCCCAGCACTTAGGAGGCAGAAGCAAGCCCATCTCTGTGAGTTCGAGGCCAGCCTGGTCTACAAAGTGAGTTCCAGAACAGATACAGCTATTTATTACGTAGAGAAACCCTGTCTTGAAAAACAAAACAAAACAAAACAAAACAAAAATATAGCCAATGTGGTGGTAAACATAAATCCCAGCAATGGGAGGCAGAGGCAGGCAGATCTCTGTAAGTTCAAAGCTAGCCTGGACTATGTAGCGAGTTCCAGGCTAGCCAAGTATATACAGAGACACTTTCTAAAACAAACAAACAAAAAAGTAGATGAGGAAGGCAGATAGAGAAAAAAGAAAAAGTTAAAATGTGCTGGGTATGGCCGCAACATTACCTGTAACCCCAGCACTTGGGGATCACAGGTGAGAAGATCGCTGTGAATCGAGGCTGATGTGAGCCACATGGTAAGTTCTGGACTTATGGGATACATAAGGAGCACCTATCTCAAAATCCAAACAGGTGCTGGGGGTTTAGCTCAGTAGTAAAATGTCCTGGGTTCAGTTCCCAGTGGGTTGGGGGGGGGGGGCGGCGCAGCAGATAATAACAATAACAGCAACAGCAATAATAAAGCAAGGGAAAAACGAAACAAAAAGTTCAAATGTGAATGCCACCCAGCCTGTGAAATATGAGCTCCAAGCAGGGAGAGACTAGAGACTAGAGGTCCCTGACACCTCTACCCATGCCTGAGTCTAAGCCAGGCCTGGCACCATACTGTTGTGCGTTGTGCTGGCTAGTTTTATGTCAACTTGACACCAAATTACAGTCATCAGAGGAGGGAGCCCAGTTGAGAAAATGTCTCTGTAAGATTTGACTGTAGACAAGATTATAGGACATTTTCTTAGTTAGTGATTGGTAGGAGAGGGCCCAGGTCATTTTTGGGTTGGGCCAGCCCTAGGCTTGAGGCCCTGGCTTCTATAAGAAAGCAGGCTAAGCAAGCCATGGGAACAAGTCAGTAAGCAGCACCCCCCCATGGCCTCTGCATCAGCTCCTGCCTCCAGGTTCCTGCCCTGTTTGAGTTGCTGTCCCGACTTCCTTTAGTGATGAACAGTGATGTGGAAGTGTGAACTAAATGAACCCTTTCCTCCTGAGTTGCTTTAGGTTGTGGTGTTTTATCACAGCAATAGTAACCCTAACTAAGACACTTGTCTTCCAGGCCGTTTGTCTGTCTTCACTCTTGCTGTGATTTGTTGGTGTCTGTTAGTAAATTGTTTTGAGAGCCCGGCGGCAGTGGCACACACCTTTAATTCCAGCATTCGGGAGGCAGAGGCGGGTGGATTTCTATAAATTGAGTTCCAGGACAGCCAAGGCTACACAGAGAATCCCTGTCTCAACGTCCCCAGACCCAATAAATACTATTAAGATAAGCTGGGTGTGGTGTCAGGCCTGTAATCCCCATTGCTCAGGAGATAGAACTGGAGGATCAGAAAGGAGTCCAAGGCTTCCTTAGCTACATATCTAGTTCCAGGCCACTCCTGGAAATGTGAGACCCTTCTCACAACAACCAAACCCAAAAAAGCTTCATACGAAAGGAGCCGACCAGAGAGCATCAAGATAAGGTCCATCGGCCCTGGAGGGTCACTGGTCAAGGTATGGGATTTCATGGGTCATTTCTTTCCTCTGAATTTTGTAAAAAAAAGAAAAAGAAAACACTGAGAAGCCAGGCGTGGTGACTCAATGTCTGTAATCCCAGCACTTGGGAGGCAGAGACAGGCAGATCTTTGGGAGTTCGAGACCAGCCTGGGCTACATGTTTCCAGGACAGCTAGAGCTATATAGTGAGACCTTGTCTCAACAAAACAGTAACAACAAAGAGAAACTGATAATGCTTGGTTCTTCTCAATTAGATTAAAGCAGCCACTTAGATATAATTGGAGTTACACTGGCTTTAAAAGTCTCCCCAGAGCTGGCTTGTAATCCCAGATACAAGGAGACTGAGGTAGAATAGCAGTTCAGAGTCTGCCCAGGCAACATAATGAGACCTTGTCTCAAACATAAAAGACAGAAAGAAGGCTGGGAGCCTGGTGTGATGGTGCATGTCTGTAATTCCAGCACTCGGCGCTGAGGCAGGAGGATTATGATGTTGTCATAAGTTTGGGGCTAGTTTTGGCTACACAGTTCAAGGTTACCCTGAACTATATAATAAGACCCTGTCTAAAAAACAAAACAAAACAAAAAAAATTGTTGGTTGAGCAGGGTGGTGCTGATCCTTTATGCCTGTTCCTTTAATCCCAGCACTTGGGAGGCAGAAGCAGGTGGATCTGTGAGTTCCAGGCTAGCCAGGGCTACATAGTGAGACCCTGTCTCAAACACACAGACAGATATAAAATCATGGAGATTTTAGGAGATAGAATGCAGTGACAGAAGGTTTCCCAGTTATGTGCAAGACCCTGGATTCAAACCCTTTACTAGGCAGGGAAAATCGGCCTGAAAGCTAATTTAAAATGTGGTTGTAGGTAAAGGAATGTAGCTGCATTTGAACATTTAAAGGATTGTAGGAACAGGGCACCAAAGGCAGGGATTATTTCACACATTTCTTTTTTACACACATTTCCAAAATCATTCCAGTCATAAGTTTGCATATAAACCATCCAATAAATACTCGGGATCTTTTCACATCCGTGAGATTTTGCAGATTTGTGTCAAAAAAGGACAGGGAAACAGGATGAAGAAAACCAGAATCACGGGGAGATGCTGGCTGCAGCCCTCGGCAACATAACAAGAAAACAAATTCCACAGGAGGGAGAGTAGAATAAAGGAGAGACAGGATTGAGTGATGGAGCTAGTCACTTTGGAGATTCAGCTGACCAGCATCATGCACCGCAACCCACCTCCAAAAAAAAAGAGTCAGGTGGCAAGATAAGGATAGAAGAGATTCTTTGGTTTCTGAGCCCGCCTCATCCAAATATTTCTGTGACTGGCTGGTTCCACTGGAGGCAACAGCCTGAGAAAGATAAGTCTGTTAAACAGGCCGATGCTCTGCAACGTAGATTTCATACACTTGTAAGTGGAGTAGCTTCAGCAGGAATGGCATTGAATCAGTCATTTCTAGCACAGTGGCTGCTGTAGTGCATGGCACACAATCTATACAAAAACTTGTGGAGGATTTTGTTTTTCCCAGACAGAGTCTCACTGTAGCCCTGGCTGTCCTAGAACTTGATCTGTAGACCAGGTTGGCCTCGAACCCTCAGAGATCCACTTTCCTCTGCCTCCAGAGTGCTGGGATTAAAGGTGTGTGCGACAATGCCTGTTCAAAGAATTATCTTTGTATGTGTGTGCAAGTGAGGGGGATTGTCCAAGAAGAAGGGAGCTTTGGATCCCTGAAGTTGGAGTAAACATGTTTGCGAGCCAACTAAAGTAGGTGCTGGGAATCAAACTCACATTCTTTGCCAGACTGGTATTCACTCTTGACAGCTGAGCCGTCTTCCTAACCCTGTGTTTATCAGAGAGGACACTTTCTTTCAAGATCTTGAACATGCTAGGCAAGTGCTCTGGTGTTGTGGACTCTATGGACTCTGTCTGGACTACCCATGTGAAAGCAGCCATACATAAGTGAATGAATGAATGACTACATAAATGAATGAAATCTGGGTGTGGTGGCACATTCTTTTAATCCCAGCACTCAAGAGGCAGAGGCAGGTGGATCTCTGTGAGTTCGAGGCCAGCCTGGTCTATGTAGTGAGTTCCAGGACAGCCAAGGTCTACATAGAAAGACCCTGTCTCAAAAATAATTCTGACTGGCCTCAAATTCAAAGAGTGTCAATGTGTCCATAGTGCTGGGAACAAATGTACACCACCATCATGAGGACAGGATGGTTTCTCCATACCAGGAAGGGATGGGATGGAGCATCTGATCTGCTCAGTACTTGTTCTTTGAGATTCCAGTGGAGTCAGACAATGCCTTCAGTATCTATACTGTGGTTCTGTGGATCCAGGGAGCTGACCTTCCCTCAATTCCTACAACTCCAAGCAGCTCCTCTAGCTGTGCTGAGTCTGAGACTGTGACCCTCTCTCCTCTGAGAATAGCAGTTCATTTATTTTCTGGGAGTTTGTGTACTGGCCTAGCCCATCATAGGACACCAGATCAGTAGATAGTACCTCAGAGCACGGAGTGGTGCCCCCACTTTCTGAGAGGTTAGGCTCCACGAGGTTCAAAGACCACCAACATTAGGGGAGAGACTTGCTCAAATAACACAGCCCTTTAATTACGGCATATCTCATTGAAAAGTGACACAGACTGGCATGTGGTTATGTTTTTTGAAAGGGGGGGATGTGAGTCAGCGTGAGTTATCGTGTTGTCGTTTTCCTGTAACCAAGGCAGGCAGGGATGCCCTAGTGATAGCACCACCCGAAAGCTGTATAGAGAGGCAAAGGCATGTCTACCTGGGGCAGCAGTGCAGGGGGACACTTGGAGAACTCATAGGCTCGTCTTTACCTCATGCAACAGTCTGTGGGCCTTACTGGTGTTTGTAGAGCAATTTGCACAGAAAACAGCTGAGGGGCTAGGCCTGGTGGTGACCACCTTCAATCCCAGGGCTGCCAAGACCAGGACAGGCAGATCTCTGTGAGTTCTAGGCCACCCTGCTCTTCACAGAGTTCCAAACCAGGCGGAGCTTCATAGTGAGACCTTGTTTCCAAAAATTAAAAAAAGGGATGGAGGGCTTGGTGAAGAGCTGGCTTGCTCTTCCAGAGCTGGGTCTGACACCCAGCTTGAAGTGGCAGCTCACAGCCATCTGTGACTCCAGTTCCAAGGGAATGGACACCCTCTCGGCCCTCCTGGGAAGCAGGCATGCACGTAGTGCAGGCAAACACTCATGAGCAAACAATAAAAATAAATTTAAAAAAATACATGACCGCCAGGTGGTGGTGGTGCATGCCTTTACTCCCAGCACTTGGGAGGCAGAGGCAGGCGGATCTCTGTGAGTTTGAGGCCAGCCTGGGCTACAGAGTGAGTTCCAGGAAAGGCTCTAAAGCTTCAAAGAGAAACCCTATCTCAGAAAAAAAAAAAAAATACATGACTGAGGATATAGCCCAGTCAGTGGAATGTATTAGTGAGTCCCAAGTTTGATTTCTAATACAAACCCAACCTGTTCTTTGGAATTGGAAATGGAGGATGAGCTGTTCAAGGCCATCCTTGACTACATAGGGAGCTGGGGAGCAAACCTAGGGCCTTGTGAATAGTAACAGCTGAGCTACACTCCTGGCCTCATAAAC